>PVKM010005032.1:0-49522 GCA_004027735.1 Carollia perspicillata
CTCTTCCCTTTCAAAGGTGATTTTAGTTTTGGGAAAAGCCAGAAGTCACAGGACACCAAATATGGGCTTTAGCAGGGCTGAGTCACCTGGGTGATTTGATGTTTCACTAAAAATCTCTGCATGATATGTGATGCTTGAGTGGGAGCATTGTCATAATGAAGCTGCCAACTTCCAGCTGCCCATAGTTAGGCCTTCTGCATCATCCAAACAAATACTTTCTGCAGAGGAATGTTCAAACTTAATGCAAAATTTGATGCAGATTCGTTGTTCTACTAACTCAGTCATTTTTAATGCAATGGCCACACAGTACACATGCTTTACTCAATGGCATAAATTGTCTCCACTGATTAGTACAGTGAAGTCATCATTGCTCATGCATGCACATTCCAGTCCACTTTCCTTGGCTGCCAGGTTACATCAATGCTGTGTAAACCATTCTCATTATATTAACAATGGCTGGACTTTTTCTGGACAGACCTCATATATCTCTGATCTATACAGTCATAAACATATGGATAAAATTACATTATTTACAAGGAAATTGATCCTTTAAAGTCCCATTGAAATTATTTCCAGGAAACAGTTGTTTGCAAAAATGGCCAAAGAATGTAAAAGTGCATTAACTCAAATTTTTAATTTTTTTTTTTAGATTTTATCTATTTATCTTTAGTGGGAAAGGGAAGGAGAGAGGGAGAGAAACATCAATGTATGGTTGCCTCTCGTGTGTCCCCTGCTGGGAACTGGCCTGCAACCCAGGTATGTGCCCTGACTGGGAATGGAACCGCAATCCCTTGGTTTGCAGGCCTGCACTCAATCCACTAAGCTACAGCAGCAAGGACAGCATTAACTCAATTTTGATTTGATAGTGAGTTTACAAACTTGTTGACATAATATTGCTGCAAAGACATGTTCTCCTTGAGAAGCTATCTAAAACTCACATAAATTAGAGCCAGCACTTAATGCAACTATACATATTTCTTTTACAAAAAGGTAGAAAATGAAAAAAAAGTTTAAAATATTTACAATAAAATGGATTCCCTAGGTAATGTCTCGAATTCAGTACACCTATCAGCCCACCCTCTCCCTCCTACCTTCCTGACATTGGTGCTTTACCTAGATTCTTCTCTCTGAGCAAAACCCCCTAAGAGCAATCTCAGGCAAGGGAGACTTTATCTCCTACCTGAAAAGCCCTGGGTTTTGATTTAAAGGGTTCTCTTTATTACTCATTATTTTGTTCTTAAACTTGATCATACCCTTCTACAGCTGCTTTTTGGGAGTCTCATACTCAATTAAAATGTATTCTCATTCTCTTTTATCAAAAGGAGGCAGTATCAATGATACTCCAGCAAACACTATTCACTATTTTATCATCCAGTCTCTTGGGAACCCTCATGTTTACCAGCTACATCGCATAAATTGAATTTGAATATATTTCAAAAATTCTCAACTTTAATATTTTATTTTAAATAGTTTTTCTTTTTCTTTTTAAAAATATTTTATTTATCTTTTTGTATGGAAAGTCACTCTGTTAATACCATGCTTGGACATATGATAGTAGAGACAGATTCTATGAAAAAAAAGAATTTACATTACATACATTATATTATACCACATGCCTTAGTGGTACTTAACCTTAGCTGCATATTAATATCACCTTGGATTTTAAAGAAACACTTATGCCTTTGCTTCACTACTAATAATTCTTTTTGAAAATATGCATGCATGTATGTATATATGTATTTATTAGGGAGAGGTCAAGGGAGGGAGAATGAGAGGGTGAGAAACATCGATGTGAGAGAGAAACATCAACGTTAGAAAGAAACATCGCTTGGGTTGCCTCTTGTAAGAGCCCTGACTGGAGACTGAACCCACAATTCAGGCACGTGCCCTGATCAGGAGTCAAACCCTTGACCTTTCACTTTGTGGGACAATATCACACAGGTCAAGAACACTTCTTATCTAAGTGATCTGTAATATGACCTGTACATTAATACTGTTTGAACATGTCTTTTTAAACTAACACGTAAAATCAAGCTTAACTGACATAGTCACCAGCAGTTTTGTATGGTTCGACCAAATAGATTATTTTATTTATTTCTCAAAACCACTATACTTCACAGTACTATGAGATAAGAACTATTTTATTTGTTTTCCAAATTGGAAAATATATGGTTATAGAGACTAAATGATTCAGCTGTCACTCTAAGTTATATAATCAGAAAGTAGGGGCTTCCGATAAGAAAAAATGGAAATATTACAAAAACGGTGCATTATCTTCAGCAAGCTAGACTTGCTAAAGCAGGAATGTAAATGTGATTGGACAAAATCAGAGTTATAAAGTTGGACACTACCCCCACAAAAAGTTTTCGTTTGTGTTTTCAGTTTTATAGCCAACAAGAAAAAGTCATAGTAACAAAAAATTAACTAATGCTAATGCTCAGACACAAATATTATTTAGCCATAAACTTAATTAATCAAGATTTAATTATAAAAAAAGAAACTAAGTAAATTGCATTTATTGGTATGGAAATTACCAGAGTTGTCAACAGATTTGATGAATAACATGTATTTAAAAGCAGTTTACTGTACTGATTTCCTAAGGTTCTACACAGTATTTCCAAGCATTGCTAGTATTTAAATTAAAAATAACCTTTCAAAGAAAACAATACTCAATTATTCCATTTTATGCTAGGTTCTTTTTAAAACCTAAAATGGTATGACAACTCATATTAAATTTCCATGCAAACAAAATATATTATATATTCAAGAGATGTAAATTAAAGTTAACATTCCATGAAGAAAGGAAACTTTTGTCCCTACTGTGACTCCAAAAACAATAATTGACTATGGATAAAGGCCTGTTGTAGGCACTAGAAAATTTCCAAATACTCACAAAAGTGCATCATAATGAGAGTAATAAAAGCAAGACATTTACCTCATGGGAATCTCTGAATGTGTTGCTGTCATGGGCACAGTTTAAATTTAGCTCTTCATAATTTTGGTACTTACGGCTGAAGTTACAAACCATATGGTGATAGAGAGAATTAGCGATATTTTAAAGAACCAGACAAAAAAGCTGCTTACTTCAGCCAACAAAATTCTCTTTCATAAAATATCTGGTCACAAAAAAAGCTCTTTGAATGGTATATTATTCTGACTTCAGTAATATTGTTCATTTGCTTAATACATGTTGAAAGTCATTTAAGCTTTGTAGATAAAAAGCAAAGCATAACAAAATCAAAGCAATAACACAAATTTTCAAGTCTTTGAACTAAAGGACAAAGTTCTAATAAATTTGTTGGTGTTTGACGAATAGCAAAATAAAAGACAAATTTAAATGGAATTAAAATGACACCATTATGATCTGCTGAGATATAAATTGCACAACATTTTGGCAATGATATATATTTAATAAGTATTAATTGTTCAAAATCTCCCTGTTTTTGTATTAAAAATATAATTGTATTAGTAAGATAATATAATAAAATTATTTAAATACACTAAAATTTAAAATGGCTGTTAGAATTCTATTGTTTTAAAATTTAATTAACCAGTTATGCTTATTTTTTAAGGAAAGCAGCTATTTCAATGACAAATTAATTTTCAGGGGGATCCTGTCTTGTTAACTTCTGATTTCCATTATTTGTATTTTTATATAATTTTACTTGCTGGCTGAAGCAGAAGAGATATTTCTTCAAACTATGGAAGCTCCTATAATTTTTTTCAAGTTAGTGAAAGACTTATTTCAATATAATAATGTAAATATTTCAGCCTTAGCATTCTGTGATCAATGGGATAAGAATATATCTATCTTCTAGATAGATGATAGAGAATCAAGTAAGTTTCTATTGCATGCACTCCATTCCTTGTCCCATACATGTGTCCTGTGTGCTTGCTGCTGCCCTAAAAGCAGAGACTCTGTGTGATGGCGCTCGGAAGGGTCTGATGGTGGGGAATACACTTTATTTAGGGTGTTTAAGGATGCCTCTCTGAAGAGATGGCATTTGAACTAAGACCTGATATAGTGGGACTGAACAATTGTCTTCAAAGGAGAGTGATGCCTTCCTAGATAATAATAGAGGCAAAAATCACCATGCAAGTCTGGTGTATTTAAGCAATAAAAAAGGGATACAATTAATAAGATTTTTTTTAATATTTGCTATTTGTATTTTGCTAAACTAATTTTGCATAGTTTTCAGTATTCATCACAAGACAATTATATTGATATTTGTGACACCCCAGGTTCTTAAATCTGGATTGAGATACAATGTACATATATATTTTTTAACTTTATTTTTACAATTGAAACTATTACAGATGTCCCCATTCCTCCCAAACCCGCGCCCATTGCCCACCTCCACCTGAAATGCATCCAGCAAGAGAGAAAGCGACCAGACATACCTTGAGGGTAGAAGGAAGGGTTTAGATTTTTTTTTATTTTTTCCTAAAGGCAATAGGAAGCTGTTAGGGGTTTTAAACAGGACATCTGTTTGATATTTTAAAAGATCTCTCTCACTGCTCTGTGGGAAGGAATTATACAGAGAAATGTGATTAAAGGTGAAAATCAAATTGGCATTTAGAAATTTCAAGAGGTGAATTCTTAGTTTTATTTCCTAGTAAATCTAGTTTTAATGCCAAACACATGGTTTGTACTGAATTATTCTAAGTAATTCTTGATATGTATTTTATATTTTCTCTTAATATAGGGTTTTTCAAAGTATGAACCTAAGATGGTATAAAAATAATTTGACTTATTTGTTAATAACGAAAATTCTTTGAGTTACCACAAATATTTTGATTTAGTATCTGGGGATGGAACCTGAGAATATGTATTTCTAAATAATCTAACCAGGTGATGTTTATGCACATGAACAGTGGAGAGCTATTCTTCTGAGAAGTGGTGTTCCTACATCATAGAGATGGCAATAAGGGCAGGTAAGTATTCCAACAGAACTGAATCCTTGAACTTGAATGAGAAGTCAGTTGTACCAGACAGAAGAGAGTGTGAGAAAAGCAGTTTACATGCAACAAGCTGTAAGATTAAAGATGATCAGGAATGGCCCTGGCAGTGTGGCTCAGTTGATGGAGCATTGTCCTACACACCAAAATACTGCAAGTTGGATTGCAGTCAGGCCATATACCTAGGTTATGGGCTTGTCCCCAGTTGGCTGTATAAGAGAAGCATGATTGATGTTTCTTTTACATTGACATCTCTCTCTCTCTCTCATCAATAGATATATCCTCAAGTGATAATTAGAAAATAAAATAATAATAATAATAATTTTTAAAGATTATCTGGCAGGGGCCGGAGTGGTAAATCATCATCATTAGATTTCAGAATATTAGGGAAGCATGGTGGAGGTGGAAGAAAAATAACAACCCAGGAAGATTTGAATCCCACAATTTCTGAATTTGCAGTGCATGGTAAAGACCTTGATCCTACAGTTTCACATCATCACCCCACCTATGATGAATAAAGGATAAAATATTAAAGGAAAAGGTATGTTGCAAATATCTTAAATGGATCAAAATTATTATGTCTGTTTTACTCTCATTCATTATTTACATTCATAGGTAGTAATGTCAAATCCTTATGGAGACCAAGCAGTAGAGGAAAAAAACAAAAACAAGTGAACAAACAAAAAACAACAGTTAATGACCACTTGACACAAATTAACTCAGTTAAACTTCAAAACAACTCTATAAAATAGGTGGTTTTATTATTCCCATAATAAATGAGGAATCTGAAAGGTTTAATAAAATGGAATTGTGTAATAAATTGGCTCATATCTGACCAATTTTGATATGTGATTATCTGGTTGATTGTGTGTCTCTGGAACATATGAAATACATGTCTATTGTGAATGTACGGAGTGATAGGCTTTCCTATTAGCCAGGCATTGCATGACCTTCATGTAACCTTGTTTGGATGTTTGCCTTGTTAAAAGAAAGCTACAGGATTAAAATGGTGTCATTCATACTTATACCAGACCCAGATTTAATACTTGATCTGCTTGTTCTTTCGGCCTCTCCCAGATATATAATCTTATTCAAGGAGTTTGGACTTTTCTGGTCAACACCAGTGAAGTAACCTGGCAGGTGGGCCTTCTCCATGCCCCAAAGGAAGAAGTGACTATGCACATTATAAACTCTCTTGCCATTTCATTTGCTCTGAAAGATATTCTTTCTTCTCTTTGTTGATAGCCTTTTGACTCACTCTCCTTCCTACAAAAATCTTCCATTTTGTATAGCCCTTCCCAGTGCCCTTCTAGTTGGTAAATGTAATGCTGCCTATTTCACAAATTACCTAATATAACCAATTAGATCTTCACATGTACTCAGTTTAGTTAACAGCCTTGAGAAAATTACCCTTTCTGTGTCTAAAGGAACTTTCTTATAAAATGTCAACATCACAGTTTTGTTGTAAAGATTAAATGATAAAATATGTGCAGACCACTTAATACCATGCCTGACACCATGGATAATCATTATTGCTTTATTCTTTTTTTCCCCTTGCAAACTGCTTTTAATAAGGTATCTGTTATTAATTTGTAAAACTTTACATCCACTATTCTATAAACTAACAAGTTCCAACATTGTTCTCAGTGTCATTGATTAGGTCCTTTATCTTTTTTTTGCTCTCTTTATCATCAGCTTGTGCTAGATTTTACTCTTTATTGTATCACTTCAGTATCTGTTTTTTTAGTGGAGAATTTGTTCATCATTTTGATGATAAAGTTGGTGTTATATTTCTGAAGCAGCAATAAGTTTCATGTTTAAACATTAAATGACGACTTAATTTTATTATCCTTTGCACTGTCAATAAAGTATTATCCACACAGTATTTAAAAGTATCATTGAACTATTAGGCAGGATAGATAGTAAACCAAGGCAGGAAGTGGAGGGAAAGATGTGCCTCACCCATTAAGCAGGCAGTCCTCAGCCCCGTCAGATAAGATTGCCAGATGTTCTTTCCAAAGGTCACCAGGGAGACCATGATAACCTCAGGAAGAGAGGATCCTTTATCAAGTCTACTATTTGGAAAAAGGAAGTCTTTGAAGCTGTTGATTAATCCCAGGGTCCGGAGAAGGGAAGAAGACGGGGAGCCTGGAGGCTGGCTGCAACTGCAAACCCTTAAATCCTAATGGGCGAGGCACTCAGAATAGTTGAGTGCCCACTTGCAGCTTGGAGCTCAAGTGTGTTTCATAAGTGAACTTGCTACTTAATTTCCATTAGACCTTTCATTCTTCACCTAAATTCCTTCTTGCATGTGAGACAAGAACTGAAGAGAAGCCCCCTAACTCATGTCTTCCCAGTACCAGAACTATTATTTAAAGATTAATACATATATTAGTTTGAATGTCCACAATATACCATCTAAGTTCACCAAGATTGCTATTATGTACATGAATCTTTAGGAAATGTTTGTATATGTTGTTAAAATTAACTGCATAAATGCATTTTTAAAAATAATAATCTTCACACTGATAATAGAGCAAAATCTTGTTTCAAATACATCCCTTTTACTATGTCTTGTGCTTAATTAATGTAATGTTATGCCTCATTAAAAGACTAAGACAATTATAGACTAATAGATTTACTCTTGCAATGTCCTTTAATTTTAGGAATACTACGAGAAAAATGATAAGAGTCAAAGGACCAAAAAAAAAAAAATAAATCTTGAACTTGCCTTTAAATAACTCTGCTAATTCAGTAAAGATATTCCCATGCAATGACCTTTTAAGCATATGCCATTTGTTGCTATAGGATACCTGTATGGATTAAATATATAAATATTTACAGAAGTGAATCATGTAGGTAAATCCTATAGCAAGCAAATGTGTATAGGAAAGAAGAGAGAGGGTGAGAATGGGAGACTATAAAAATACCTCCATATTATGGATAGTTGTAATCACTAAACAAAAATTTCAATGGAGTGTTAGGAGTTAAGATACTGAAATCCTAGATGGATTGTAGTAGTGAAATAGATGCCACTACATTTTTTGTTCAGCAGTAAAGTAGAAATAAAAAGAACATAAAATTCTTGGGTTTGGTTGATACACCAACACAGTGACTAAACAACTATAAATAACATCAGGTACTTGTAAAGCAGAGCCACCTTCTGCAAAGGCAGAATTATTATGTAATTATATCTACTTTCCCAAGTTACAAACTATTCCCTGGCAGGGAACCACTTCTTCATTCATTGAGATTCAGTATAATTTGAGGTGCTAAAGTAAAGTGTCTCCCTGCAGGAGGCTGCAAATGAATCCTGCTGATGCTTTTATTACTACTGATTCACACTGTTTGGCCCAACACTCAAACATCTCCAGCGCTTGGGGAAGCTTTAGCAAGTGGCTTATTTTGAAATAGAGTAGAGAACCATGAGGATGAGAAATCAGGGGAATCCAGTCCAAGTCATAGCAGCAGGCAATCAGTTTGCTGTCACGATACCAGAGCTGATGGATGCAATTTTTAAAAAATTTCTAACTAGTTTTTGTCTTCAATAAAAATTTTAAAATTTACTTCTAACTAAAATGAGAAATAAAATGTTGGAGGGCTGACATTCTCTTGTTGTATATTTCTTATTTTTGGTAATATTTTTGTTTTGTTGTTGTATTTTAAAATTTTTATTGTATTTTTTCCATTACCATTTAGTCCCCTTATATCCCCTCCCACTTCCCTCCCCTGCAACCAGCTCACTGTTGCCCCTGTCCATGAGTTCTTTTTTCTTTTTGCTTTTTTGTGTCAAATTTTAAATAACACAATGTTAAAACTTTAGTGCATAAAAAAAGCCATACATTTTTGTTCTTCATTTGAACACCTTAGGAAAAATTATATCTTATATGCTGTATCTGTATAGTTGTTCCTTTTATAGGCTCACAATATACAATACTAAAGTGGCTAAACCATTATGATTCAAAGAGTCTTTTTCTATTCTCTTCTGTGACTATCAACAGTCACTGTGGAAAGCATCACTTTTATATAGTTGTAGTTGGTTCTTGTATATGTATACATATACATATATATACATACATACCCACAAATGAATATTTGTATATATGAATACAAATGTATACAGGTTTGTGTAATCTACACATACACACACACTTAGAATTTTGCAAGAAAATTGATCACAATCCATGTCAAATTAGTTGTCTTTAGTATACGCCTGTGCAGGGAAGGTGAAACTGTTTCTGAAAGAAACCACACAGAATCATAAAGGCAGCTTTGTTATTCTTGGGACTGAGCTATAGTCAGTAATAGAAAAATAATTTTAATAATCTTCTGAAAAATGTTGACTATAAGTGCTAGACAGAAGGTTTCCCAATACTCACAAAATAATAAAGGGTAATTTACTAAAAATGTTTTAATGAAAGTTTACCTTATTGTTACTGTTCAATATTTAAAAGTGTAGCACAGACTTTTCTTTGAGTCTCTTAATAATATTAATGAAAGCAATTTAACTAAAATTCCATAACACTGTTCAATGAAATGTCCAGTTTGACCCCATAGTCTCTGCAAACTATTTGAAGGACCAGGCCCTTTTACTATGACAGTTAAAAATGTATCTACAGTAGTAGGTTTCATTTCTGCCCGCAGTGATTGAAGCCAAGCTACGAATTGACTTAATAGGCCAGTAGGCAATTTCATCTTCTCTTTGATGTATATCTTACTGCTTTTAAAAAAGAAAAAGAGGAAAATGTGGAATTATTAAAAATAGAATTCACAATGCTAAAAGTGAAAAAAGATCTTCATAGTAATAATTACAGTTTCTTTAATTTATAGATTTTTAGTTAATAATTAATATTTTTCAACTAAATAAGAAAACTTTCTCCTGTCAACATTAACTGACAAAGTAATTGCTGTCTTATTGATAATATTTTTAGAAAATCAGGTAAAAGTATAAGAAAATATTAGAAATTAAATGATGGGATATAAATATCTGCCTTGAAAGAGCTTTCATTACTTTCTAAGTGTGAAAAGGCATAACTTATTCATGGATTTTTTTTCTTGAGAAAAAGACAGATAATTACCCTTCATGGGTGAGACATTTGATTTATTCTACTGAGATTCATTTCATTTCACTGTAAATTAAACTGTTTAATTCAACATTTTCAATATTACCTGCTATTGAAGGAACATCAGTGATGACTGAGAATGAGTTGATAGATCAGCTATACTCATATTAAATAGAATGTTTGTAATTATTGTCATAAACTGAGCTGTCATTTTGACATCATGTAATCTTTTTCCTTTCTTATGACCTTTCAATTTAACTAGAAAACATACTGTAATTGCAAATCTCCAAAGCATATTATTGCATAAAATAATACTATACTATTCCAATTTTTATTCTAACTAGCAATATATGTTTAATTTCTAAGCATCTGTTATACATCTGACAAAGATTTTTTTATTAAAAAGAAAATCATATGTATATGTGTAGAGTTATTATTTGTCCTTATAATTTTAAAGTAGTTATGTGATTTTAAAGAACTTTCTTTTGCTCTCGATACAATTTTTCAAATTGAATGGCAGTAATTTTATAAGTATGAAAGTAAGTTCAAGGTTATCCATCCATTTCTAATATTTTGAATGTAAATGTTAAGAATAATACATAAAGTAACAGATTTAAATTAGTGTTTCATTTGTAATTAAATCAAAACAGGGACCAACTTTTTCCTGTTATCTGTCAGATTACCTAAATTCACTGTAAATGCCTCTAAATCACCATATGAGAGAAAAGTTTGTTATTTATATAAAGTTAAAAATCATTACAGTCACCTTCACCCACACCATAAATCTTCTGTATTTTCACCCTCTTTGAAATGTTGTCAGTCAATATTATGCATAATAATACACTTTCAGAATGTTGACATTATTACCATCATTCACATTTAGACTGCTCATCTTTACAAGTTTCAAGGGTGTATACAGGTGCTTTTTTCAATAGATAATAGAATGTAATAAAAACAAATTATTCTTATAAGCAATCTTATTCATTGCAAAGATAACCATATAATATTTATCTACTTATGCCCATGTATCCCTATAGATTGAGTTTAAGACAATCTATAAAAATATATCTAAGATTTTTAATGACAAAACTAAAATAAAAAAATTATAAGATGATATCAAAGGAAATAAAATACAGAAATGCATGCTGAAGTCTTGACAAATTATTTAAGTTAGTTAAAGAATTTGGTCTGAGTTTCCACGAAACAAAAGTAAAAGTTACATGTAATATACACAGCAGCAGCAGCAGCAGCAGCAGCATTTGTTGAGCAATTTGGAGGCTACGGGGGTGATGTTATCTACTTTACAACCCAATGTGTTCTAATGCACTCCTCATATCAATTCTATGAGAAGAATAATATGTCTCCTTTACAAATAAGGAAACTGAAGCTTAGATAGGTTATGAAGTTGTCCAATATTGAGCTGATATTTGAACCCACATCTAACTCTTCATGTCACTCGTCCTCTTCCCCAAGCTACTACTTGAACTCATAATAAATACTGTTCATGAGACAGGATAATTTCTCCAGTTGATAGGCAGGGGAAAAGAAGTAGTAGGTTAAAATCCATACAAAGCTATGCAGTAAATTTAAAGACCAGCTTGTATGATTTGTTCTCAGTGTGTTCCTTCATATAAGGCAGGAGCGTAACAGAAAGATGAGTTTCTCAAAGAGCATTCTAATGAGGAGACGACCCATTAGGCACAAGCCCTACAACTGTCAAGTAGTTTGGACTGATTTAGGGATATCATTGTAATACAAACTTTTAAAATTAACTGGGCTTTCAACAACAATTGTTCAATTCAAGGTTGGAATAATAATCATTGACAAATAACATAAGTTTAGTAATATATCCACATATATGTTGTCATTATTTAAGCAATGCAGCTCCTCAGTAAAACTATCATGAACATCTCTTATCAAGTAAATATAGCTACATGAATTAAGTGGCTAGAATCTAGTATTTTCAAATATGCCAATATGCCAATTAAATACTTAAGAATAATCTAAAATATGAGCATTTTGGCTGTAAAGCAGTTAGTTGACTTTAAGCCAACATTTCTGATGGTTGAACACTGAAACTACTAAATACAGTTGGCATTGAAATCACTTGTATAAACAACAGAAAAACTAGCCTCAAAATAAAGCAATACACTTAACTCTTTTCCTTAGTAGAGTGTGCTTCAAAATGACTGCAATGATTCCTTAATTACTTGTCTTAATAGAAAAGGGAGATTACTATGAAACCTCCAACTGTTATACCTTTGCACTACAAATAAATTAAAACACTCTTAAAATTACAATTTAAAAAAGAGCTGTGAATAAAATGTTGTCTTATAAATTAAAATTACCAGGTGATTAATGTTATTTGAAATGATATTTGGTATGGTTTTTTCAAATGTTTCCACAATGCATGGATGGACAAAACCCCTTGGAGAAAGAAGAAATATGACTAGGATAATTAGAATCAGCACCAATGATATTCAAGTTTAAACAGTGGAAGAAAATAAAATCTGTAGGTTTAGGCTAACATTTGTTGAGGAAAACCTAAGCATAGTGAATCTTCAGACTAAGAATCAACTAGAAGAATGAGGTAGAAGAACTTGTAGAGGATTGAATATGAGAACTTCATGTAGGAAAATATGAGAACAGGGCAAGAAAGAAATACACACACACACAATATCATCAAGTCTAACTGAACTAAACCATAGTAAAAGTGCATAAAGATATCTTATTATTAGAATATACCAAGCAGACAACTGTAATTGAAAAACAATAAAATATTAAAAAAAAATAATATACCAAAATTTACAACATTTCCTTAATTTGAAGATAATAAGTTAGGGTTTTTTTTGTGTGGAATATAGAATTAAAATTATATGTAGAATTTGTATGTTGTATATCATAGGCAAATGCTAAACTGAAGTTTTATATTTAAAGACAGAACATAGTGTCTTGTTTTTATAGTAAACTATTGCTTTGCCATTCCTCCTTTTCCTCAAAAAAAGAAAGTCATTATTTGTGGAAGTAGGTGGAGGTAAGGTCTATCTATAAAATCTATTTGTATGAATTCAAACTTTGTTTCTATCCATATATGTAACCATATGAAAATAGCCCATCTATCACGTAAGTTCATTTAAGGTAAGTAATTATTTGAATTTCTAATTTTCTAAGCTCACAGTTTTATGTGCATTCATAGCTTTCATTTGACAGTTTTAAATTTAAATATATACTTTCATTTTGTGAAACTAAAATAACCCTTGGAGAATACGTAAGCAGTGGAATGCAAATTGGGAATTCTTTTGTGCTTTTGGGTAGTGTTTCCTCACTTTCCACCTTGTTATCTACAAAACATGAAAACGCCTAGGTAGGCACAGCACACCAGTCTGACAAGGTGTCATCCCACTCAGGCCAGTGCTTGCTTTGGGACTGCTTGATGTGTCACAAACATTGTGATGGAATTTTTAAAAATCTGAAAACCCTGCATTTATTATCCAAATCACAGGACTTTTTTCAGACTTCCAAGGGAAAGATAATAAAAATGATTTGAAGCAATGCAATTTAGTTGAAATAAATTTCTGCCCAGAATAAACTTGAGTCTATTTTATCACAGGCTTTCACTATTACATAAAAGAGTAGAGTAATTGCATTGAACTAAGAGGGGATGTTTAAGGACATGATATATTTCAAGTATAAATTATTTCCTATTGTATGTACTGGGCAAAATGAATCAAATAAAAATTTAACTCAAATTTTCAAACTTAGTTATTGATCTTAAAAGGTAAGCTTATAAATTAACAACATAGGAATATGATAGCTACCTTAAATTATTCTCTCTTTATTTCTTTTATATCCATCCATGAACAGATATTAGTGTTTTTTATTAAAAAAAAAACCTCATTGTGCTTTAAAGCATCGTCTATATACTGGTTTATATAACACACCTCTGAAACACAATTTATTATATTACTTGTAATTTTTTAGCTATCTAATTACAAAACATAGTTTCTGATGCTTTGACAAATATTAGTTATGTACTCAGGTTCATTGCAATGTAACTAGAAAACCATTGTATATGTCTGTTGGAACAGAGGCCTACTTATGTCTGATATACAACCACAGCACCATTATTAGAGGCTGCCTCTCATTGTTAAAGAATAGTATCTTTAAAAAGCATCTTATATATATATATATATATATATATATATATATATATATATGTATGCATGTATGTATGTATGTATGTATATATGTGTATGTATATACATATGTATCATGAAGGACATCTTTAAAGTGGAAGTCACTAGGAAATGGATCTCACCTCCTAATAACTTTTTAAAAACCAGAACTTACTAAAAAAATGCATGCCCACCCTGGCCAGGTAGCTCAATTCATTACAGCATCCTCCCTATACTGGCCAAGGTTGCGGGTTCCAGTTCCAGTCAAGGCACATAAAAGAATCATCAAATGAATTCATAGGTGAGTGGAGCAATGGCTCAATGTCTCTCTTTCTCTTTCCTTTTCTCTCTTTCTAAGATAAATAAATAAACAAACAAACACATAAATAAAAATATTTTTAAAATGCATGCTCATATGAAGCAGTATTCTTTCAAATATTAAAAGTATTTGACAAAATTTAGAAACTATTCATCAGCACAGTCACATTAAAAAAGTGGCAACATCAAGTGGAGGAGGAGCCAGATGAATTTTATGATCATTAAAATGTTTAATTGTGGTGCTATTTCAGAACCAATACTTTGTGTCATATCCATGTTTTATGAAATCTTTGTCGAAAAGATGTTTTCAGTTTTGACAAATGTCTAAAATTTGCTCTTTAAAACATATTATATTGTTATGTTTATTATTTTTACAAAAATGCTGGATGGCACTGATGGAATGAACTATTAGTAGGAAAATAAAGAGCTACTACTCATATTTCTATGTATGAAATTAGGAATACTACTTAAATGAATTTCCATTAATTTTAAGTTATTTCTCATAAAACAGCCCAATATTATACCTACATATATGTATCTATACATTTATTGATTGGTTGATCAATTATTTTTATACACAGATATCTGTCTGTATGTATCTATTTCTTGCTCTAAGAATTATAGAAAAGTCTATTATTTTTATGCCAAATTTTATAATGCAGATATGTATAGCAAAATATGAGCCAAATAATAAAACTGTCTTGTTTATTTGATTACTTTCAGTATTTTATGTAATTTGTTTCAAAACAGTACATGACCTATTTGTAGTTGTTCACTTTTAATATCATATCTTTAGCTTAAATTCCATTGCATGTGAATTCACCACTCTGTACACATGAACTTCACAAAAGAAAAGATACGAAGCTCTTAGACATAAGTCAATTCTGCTCGCGAACGGCTTAAAGTTTGGGCATCGTATTCATAGTGTCAATTCACACATTTGAGAATAATTATCACTTTCATCAGAAGGATATTTAATCCTACTTTGTATTTGATTTTGTATAATAGATTCTAAAATGATTTTTATCAATTGATGTGTTGCTTTGCATTTGTCTCTTTAGAATTACTGACAGTCTGAGATGGAGAAGATTTAGTTAAAAATTCTCTTTGTGCCTATATAAGCAGTGTTGATTTTATGTTACTCATTGACATGCACTGAGAATAGGGACAGAGGGTGGTGGTGGAATTCTTCCTTAAAAAGGTAAATAAGATGTCTGATTACACTATCTAAATCCTTCTTTCTGAGGAATGAAAAGAATATTGAGTCTCCTCTTGAGTGTGTGTACACACACCCACACCCACACACACACTCCTCTTGAGCATATAAAAAGGCAAAGGAAAGGAATAAGTGAATAAGTGATTTTTTTCAGTGTATCTTAATTTTCAGATGTTCTTTAGTACCAGCTCTTGAAATCTAAATCTGGGTTAGATTTAGATAAATCAAATTCTTCCCTTGGGGAGTTTATACTCAAAAGCCCAAACTGAATTCAACCAATGGTTAAATAGCAAGCACAAAATGTTATAGCTAACTCATATGAAGCAATGTGTATGTACCAGAGGATTTCTTGAGTGAAATGGCAAGAATATTGGTAATATTTGGACTACATTGTAGTTGTTTTAAAAGGATTATTTCCTTCCTTCTTTTCTTTCTTCATTTTCCCCTCCTTTCCTTCCCGTTTTTTCTTTCTTTCTTGACAGTTTAAGTTCCTGTAGCATCTTTTTTTTCCAGAAAATCAATTCATAACAAGTAAATATCTATAAATCTAAGCACAAATGATAACTGTTTTTTTCCCTTCTAATTTCAGGAAAAATTGCTACCTGACCTGATGCTTGTATTTTCATCTATTACTGATCATTAATCCTCATGGTGTCCACAATGCTGAAGTAACAAGCACAATGATGATGCCTGCAATTTTAATACTTTATCTGCATCTCAGCATGCCCTGAGTGTAGTCTGCAATAGAATTTATTAAGTTATGTTTTGATTTTCTGAGTGGCATTTTTGTTTTCCTGGTAGATCTTGAACATTTTAAAAGTCTACCTTATAGTCTACGTTATTTTCCTCCCCATTTATAATTTAACACAGTATCTGGCACTGTGGTGGTCAGTTACTCTTTGGTCAGTTAATATTTATTGAATAAGATGCAGACACATGTCTGAAGAAATACTAATTACTATCTTCATTAAGCACTTAAAATGTTCCAGGCACTCATACGGTACCATTACTACCATTATTTTACCAGGCTGGAAGTTCAAGCAGAGAGATGGTAAGTAAATTACATAAAATTAACACTAATAAGTGGATTAGACTCAGTAATAATTACTGGATTCCATGCTCCTAACCATTGTGTTAAGCACTACCAGGTATAATTTAATTGGTGGCTAAGATTCAGACACACATTAGAAAAATGTCAGCAGATTGTTTCAGTGCATAACAAAAGGGCTAAGAGTGAGCTGACTCTTTCTTATAGGAAGAATAAAATCTAATCTGGATTGTTATTTTGGAGAAAGTGAGAAGAATAACCTGTCAAATTAGCATAGAGAGTTCTCCATTTTGGACTTACTTTTATAGCAATAAAGTCTTGTTCTGTTAAAGTTGAAAGAAATGAGTAATTGATGCAAAAAGCATTATCTTGATGATAAGCTGTGATGAGAAACATGATAAGAGAGGAGCATTTGGTGTTTTGCTTTCTGAAGTTTCTCAATATGTTCTTTTTTTTGAGAAGAATTGTTATTATTAATAATAAAGGATAGGAAAATGGATGTATGTGCTCTGTTCCTGGAATCAGATGCTTCAGAAACACTAAAACTAATACCTCCTGGAATCAGATGCTTCAGAAACACTAAAACTTAATACCAACAAATTTAGGTATTTTGATTTCTTTGCCTATTCATCTTTTTATATTTTTAATGAATAGTCCTTCAGTTTTCCAAAATATTTTCTTTCCCTGTTTTCTATGCTACATATACTTCATATTTAATGGACATATAAAATAATTATTCAGGTAATTTTTGAAATTTTATTCATAGTAATAATTTTCATGTACTTAAATTTTTATTTTATTTTTAATGTATATTTATCTTTTATCTTTTAAAAATCAAATTTACTGATGCGACATTTGTTAGTAAGATTGTATAAACTTCGAGTGTACGTTTCTATGATACATCATCTCTACATTGCACTGTGTACCCACCACCCAAAGTCAAATCTTGTAAAGTACCTTACTATTTTTCAATAAAATCACTTAGATGTTAGCATATGTGTTAAGCATCGTTAAGAGGCATCTTTCCCCCCGTGATCTGGAAAGCAAAATAAAAACTCGAGCTATTATATTACAGGAAAATGTAAAAACATATACATGTGTACATACACACATTTGGGTCTGTCCTTCATTACCCCAATATCAGGAGCACTATTGATATTTAGAGTATCAACATAAAGTTTTCCATTATATTCTGTAAGAAAACAGAACTACATCATAGAGTTCTTCCCATCAAGAGGCTTACAAAACTTCAAAATTTCTAATGCTATATAAGAAGATAAATGCCAACCTATTAAAGACATGTGCTAATTGAAATTTTAACATGTTTTGATAAGCAATTTGAGAGGTTGATTATGTATAGGGAGAAAGATCAGTTGGAATTTAAGACATCTTATTTACAAAAAAGTGAATTATAAGCAAGCACTGATTCAACATTATAGTATATGCAGATAACAAATAGACATTCCTTTCATAAAATTTGCTGAGGAAAATTTAAATTTATAATAAAAATAATACAAAGATGTATAATTTATACATATAAAGTATAACAAAAGTAAATGATCATGTGCATGCATGTGTGTACATGCATGTGCACACAAGTATGTTTATCATGGTAAAGAACTTGGTAGGCAAACCACAGCTTTGGAGTAGGATTATCCTTTGGAATTCAGCAGAGTAGAACAAAGTCTGGAAGTTACAAAAGTGATTAAGAACATTAAGCAACAGTGTAAAACATACCAAATTTTATAATATGTAAGCAAAATAAATATATTTTATTTCAGTGTTGCTATTTTATTGCTTACAACTCACTTTATTAACATTCTCAGAATGACTTTGAATAATGGAAGCTGAAAAGACCAGTGTGATATCTCTAATCCAACTTGATCTTGGGCTACCTCATTTTATTCAATTTCATACATTGTGATTCCCAATATCTTTAATTAGGGAAAAGTTAATACTCTAGTGTTAGTAACTCTGGTTCAAGGAAACCTCAAAACACCAGTTTTGAAACTATAAACTATATGAAATTATGTGTATTCATTAAGATTCCACAAAAAATGTAATACTAAGTGTTTAAGATATTTTATGCTATCTATTTGTAAAATAATGTCTAAATTTTAAGGCAGCAACCTCCCCAAAATAGAATGGTTCTATGTTTAAAATAACAGGTAATTCTTTGATAAAAAACAATCAGGGAAGAAACTTTGTATAGTGGTGATGAACAAATTTGAAAACAGAGCAAGAATCTTTCTTCCATTATTAAAGAAAGTACTTTCCTCTGCTTTCATCATAGTTCATAGTAATTTTAAAGCATTTCAGTATTTCCTTGTTTAGATAATTTTATATGTTTTATTTTTAACTTAGTTATCTCCACCCTGATCACTAAGCTAAATAAATCTGGAGTGTGTTGTTGTACAGTGCTTGTTGTTAGTAACTCTGGGTGCTTTTGTTGGACAGAGCAACAGGTCTCCCTTTTAGCACCAATGGCAGAGTCATCACCAGTATCATGGTGCATACCTGCATTCAATTATCAATAACAAATTGTGTTTTAACTGCATTATTTAACAGTCCTATAATAGCAGACATGCGAACTTGTTACAATCTTTATTATTGAGAGAGCTAAATTATAAAATTATGTTTTATTTTGAGACTGTTGAAAAGATCCACTCATTTATCATCTGTCAATCTTTTTGTCCACAGCTTAGAAAAGTGAGAATAATATCAATTACTTAAGGATTAAATGCATAAATATACCCAAAATAGTTATAAAATATTCCAAAGCACAAATTTAAAGACAATTTTAATAATTATAATTATTAAATGTAGCCAGAGGACAATGTCTCTGTGGAAGTTACTTAATTTTCAATTGCTTTTTTAAATGAGGAAATTATATTTTCATGTTTTTTGTTTATGTAAATAATAATTTACACCATGTTTAAGATTTTGCTTTGAAAACTCAGACTGAAGTTCAATAATTTGAATACTAATAATATAATTATATTGATAAATTTAACTTAAAAGGTAGACATTTGTTCTTGTGAACTAATTTTATTTCAACACTGATCTAGCACATTAGATCTTGCTGCATATCATTACTAGTGATTATCAAATTTTGTTGATTTAAAAAAATTGGATCTATTTAGTGATTAATGTCTAACAAAATACAACTTAATTGAACACTCCCCCATCAGCATAATTTCACAAAATAAACTCTGTCTCACCAACCATTACTAAAAGCTAAGTGGTTCTTCCCAGAGCTCAGGCTCAGAGCCCTGTCACTTACTGTTTTATACTTGTTTATGGACATCCCAACACCTCCTGAGTCAATGGTTTTCTTAAAATAATTATTAAGAACACTCTCATGGTATGAGATGAAATGGAGAATGATCTAATCATATTTTAAGTACTGTACAGGTATAAATTACATGAAGTCAATATTTTCAGCATGTGATTATCTGTTTGTTAGCTAAGGGCTTTTTTTTTTGTGGGAACTCTGGACCCATAGGATGACATCATGTGAATACAGAATTAGTGCTGCAAGTGAAATTCCATGAGTTTAAAGGAATTACTTTAGCCTATTAAAGTTCCATTATTAGTTCTGATTTTACTTTGCACTGTACATTTTTCTGTCTTCCAAAAGAGGAAAGAAAATTAAAGAAAAAGAAAAAATATATACATAGTTAGGAAAAAATAAAATTTATAACCATTTACAATATCTGAAATTAATTTATCCAATTCTGTTCATTAAAATTATCTTATTTTGTTTGAAATAAATCATCCTAATTTTAAATCTATGTTGGATATTTTAGGGAAGTTCAAATTTAGTCATATTAGAGAAGGGGCTAGAAAGATGTGAAAGATTCACAAAATTGCAAAGTTTCACTGAAACAAAAAAATAAATTCCTAGAAAATATTGGCACTAGGGAGTCAAAAACTGTTATTTTTTCCCATTTTCTTCTTTTTTTCCCTACTAATGTAGTTATAGAGAATATATAAAGATGCAAAGACATCTAGGCCAAAGGAGTAAATAAATAACAAATATGAAATTGGAAATAAATACATGAGATATGCCATTATGATGCCTGTACATTACCCATGAACATGCAAGGTTCACTGAGTAGTACTTTTTAACAACAACCATGAGTGCCTAGAGAAAGGCCACATACTTTATTAGTTAAAAGGCAGTTATCAATGATTATAAGTCACTATGACTATATTTTAGAATGAAAATAATCACATTGACATTTATTTAAAAAATACAGTAAATTCACCTAGACACAAAAGAGCTTCTTATGCCCCATCTGAATGATGCCGACACATTAAAAGGAAAACAAGACACCATATTAAAAGGCCATGAAGTCACAAATCCACAGAAATATTTAAAATCTAGATATTTTATATCCATGCAAGGTCAACTCTTATTTTACATAAGAGCTTTGTATGTTTATAGATATCTGGCATTATACAGAAACAGGCCAAAAAAGGGATCATGAACATGTTACTAGTACATCACGCGATTCCTGAAGATTATTGGCATTAATAGGCAATCAAACTGATGAAGAGAGAATACACAAATTTACAAAAATTGTATCTTGAAGTGAAAGAAAACAATATCTATATAAAATCACTGTGTTTTTCTCTCTTTGATTTATTTACATTGCAGACTAACAGGAACCACTAAAGAACCAAGTTCAAATGGAGGGTGGGAGGTGGGGATGGATGGTAGTGGGAAAATGGAGACAATTGTATGTGAATAACAATAAAAATGATAAAGAAAAAAAGAAATAAACAAGTTCCTTTTAAATCTATTAAATTAGTTTTAACTAAATATTACATTTATTTTCTCATAATATAAAATATATTTACATCAATATATTATATAGAATATATTATAATGATATTACTAATAACATATAATATAATAGTATATGATATAGCATAATTTCATAGTGAATATATTATATTAATTATAATTTAACTAAAACATTCCTTATATGTACATATATTTATAAATAATAACATCTTCTCTAATGCTATTTAATTGTTCCTACTATTTATGGATGTTCTGACAATTTCTAATGCACAATTGTACTTCTTTATCAAACTGAATCATAAAACACACACTGTTAGTTACCTGCCTTTATCAAACAGTATGTGGTAAACATAGATCCATGCCTCCATACCAGTACCCTTAGATTTATTTTACCTTTTTAATATCTAAATTATTGCATTTATATTTTAGTTACTTTCAAATTCAGTTAATATAAATAATTCTGTAGTAAACATTTTGCAAGTATGTCTATGAGGTATTTGAATGCAATTTAGCTAGCAGTAATAAAAATATAAGTTTATTTAATGAACATTTAATTATGTGTTTAGTTAATTTTTACAAAATCAACACTGCACTATTTTAAAGAAAAAACAAAAACTATGTCTTATTGAGTTTATATAACGTATCTAGGTTTCATTCCTTGGAAGTATTTAACTCCATTGAGATACCTAACTCCAAGACCAAACCCTTAATTAATATGTTATTAATACTCTGATGTTAATAAAGAATGTGTTATTTGTATAATTATACCTTTAACACTTCAGTTTTCAAACATTATCTAGTTTTGAATTGGCATTTATTTAACTTCTTTTTAGTAATTTTTAAGATCTACAAAACTAGCTATATAGAAGGAATTTTGAAATAATATCAGGTATTATTATATCAATCTCAAGCCTGAGGATCAAAATTCAGAATTTTGCCTCTTGAGCATTAGCATCTTAATCATTAAAATGTACATACTTATAAAAACAGACACATAGATCAATGGAACAGAATAGAGAGCCCTGAAATAAGCCCACAACTTTATAGTTAATTAATATTGGGCAGAGGATACAAGCACATACAGAGGGCTAAAGATAGTTTATTCAATAAATAGTGTTGGAGAAATTGGACAGATAAGTGCAGGAAAATGAAACTAGATCACATTCTTACTCCACACACAAAAATAAATTCAAAGTGCCTTAAAGACTTAAATATTAGACCTGAAACCATAAAATTCCTTGAAGAAAACATAGACAGTAAAATCTTGGCGATTGCTTGTAGCAATATTCTTTCTAATATATCTCCTCAGGCAAGGGAAACAAAAGAAAAAAAATGGGACTCCTCCAAACCAAAAACTTTTTGTATGGCAAAGGAAACCATCAACAAATTTAAAAGACTAAGCACTAAATGGGAGAACATATTCACTGATACATCTATAAGGTGTTAATGTCCAAACTTTATAAAGAACTTATAAAACTCAACACCAAAAAATAGATACAATCCAATTAAAACACGGGTAAAGGAGTTTAATAGACATTTCTCCCAAGAGGACATACAGATATCCAGCAGACATGTGAAAAGATGCTCCACATCACTAACCATCAGAAAAATGCAAATTACAACCACAATGAGGTATCATCACAACAAACAGCGAGTGCTGGCAAGAATGTAGAGAAAGGGGAACCCTTCTGTACTGTTGGTGGAAACGCAGCTTGCTGCAGCCACTGTAGAGAGCAGAATGAAGGCACCTCAAAAAATTAGAAATGGAACTGCCTTATGACCCAGTGAGTCCACTTCTGGGAATTTAACCAAAGAAATCTGAAACAGTGATTCAAAAGGACATAAGCACCCCTATGTTCATTGCAGTGTTATTTGCAATCACCAAGGTATAGAAGCAGCCCAAGTGTCTGTCAGTAGATGAGTAGATGAAACACCTATGGGACATTTACATGATGGAATATTACTGGACTGTGTAAAACAAGAAATTTTTGTTCCTGTGACAGCATGGATGGACATGGAGTACATTGTGAAATAAGCCAGTCAGAGAAAGACAGATAACATACAATTTCACTCATATGTGGAACCTGATGGACAAAGTGAACTAACAAGCAAAACAGAGACAAACTCATATATAGAGAACAGGCTGACAGTCCTGGGTTGGGGGGTTAAGGGGTGGAAGGATGAAGCAAAAAGGAAAAAGGACTCATGGACAACAGTGTGGTGATTGCAGAGGGAAGGGGATGTAAGGGGGATTAACGGTAATGGGAAAAAGAGGCCATTGAACTGTAAAACAAACAACAAACATAATTTATATGTTTAACCAGCACCCGAGGATTTCTCTTAATGGTCAGGTGTTTATGAATCTGATACGGGAACCTCGATGCTGTGTGGAAAGGTAAGATGTTTAACTTTGGCAAAGTACTGCATTTATACAGTGAATTGATTTCTTTCCATATCACAGGCATAATGGGTGGAAAATAGGATGTATATATATGAAATATTTACTATAAGATAATAAATAATTCTAAATTTTATTCAGTAATATTTCATTTAACTAAGGGGTATGCTTTTATTTAAAGGGTAATACATTGCAGATTTTTAACATTAAGTCATATATATATATTTTTTTAATACAAGAGATGCAATTGATAGTATGTTCTGTGATTTCCTCACCCCTTAATACTCTCTTTATATTCTCACAATTGATTTATCAGTTTGTCTGTATGAATTACAAAATAACTTTTCACATCATGAGTAACTGTAACTACCTTATTCCTATGTGTGTTTATATTCTTTTTCTATTTACACTGTGAAATTTGTCATTAAGCCACAACCAACCTGTGAAATCTGTCATTCCCTGTCTGTAATTTATAGCAAAAGACTCCATGATCAATTAGGACTTAAATATGCAATCAGTAGGATGACTGGTCATAGTACAAATAAAGAATCTTTAAAAAAATACTTGATTTCAATTTAATACAGTTACTTTAGGGTAAATTCACATTAATATGTGAATCACGTATTGATTGTGATTTAACCATTAAACTAATAATAAAAATTTGTTACCACACTGCTAATTTTTTTTACTTTCTCCTGTTCCATAGTTATCATGTTTCAGTAAATGCTCATTATGGGAAACCTTGATGTTACAAAGTTAAACTAAATAGAAAGTTGCTTTTAAATTAGCATGGGTGATGATTAAAATTTGGCAACATGGTGTTTAAATCTCCAATCTGATGACTTGCCCTATAAACCTAACAACATTCAACTAATTGGTTTATTTTTCAGTTCTACAATTAAATAACTGCTAAGGTATACACTAATGACATAAAATGTGCAAGTGTTACTTACAGTAGCAGAGCATTACAGTTTAAAACTCTATTATTAGTAATAGTATCAGTAAATAGATTTAAAAATGAAATGTGAACACCCTTTGCAATTCTTATTTTTGAAGAAATGGGGTTAGAAATCCAGGCACTATAATTTGCTAAATATGTCAACTTTTGTAATCTATGTAAATTCAGGAAAAGAATATAGTAGAAGTACTACCACCATGAGCTTAGTTAGTAATCACTGAATGTTAATTTTTATTGTTACAATTATAATTATTATTTCCTGAAGTAAAGAAGATTTCCCCTGAACTACATACATTAAGAAATATTCTCAGTCAATTTACACCTTTATAAGTGCCTGAAATGCAGCACGTGCCTCACCTTGATCTCTTTGCTAGACATATAAGATTTTCCACAAACATGTAGCTCCTAATCAGTGATCTAGTGGTCTATCCACCTTCCCTTTTTGTCCTGGCTGGTCCTGAATGACGAGGATGGAGACCAACTTCTTCTCCATGGAGAACGTAATTTTGGTCATAGTAGCCTCAAACAAAGGCCATCTTCTGCACTTCAAATATTTGCCTCCACTCCCCTTTTGCCTTAGATAATGGGAAGTTTCACCCCAATGCAACTGCCACGACGTCTACCTGCTCCGTAACTCAGTACCTGAGCTCCCTGAATGTGCACGTGCATCTTACTCTGAATTCAAGGCTCCAATATGTGTCCTTGAATGGAATTACCAAATCTCTCCAATCTCTAAGGAATATAGCTAACTGACCATGCATTTTATCTCATCATATCTTTTGTTCTTACTTTTTTCCCTATTGAGCTCATACTCTCATTTTCCAAGGTACACTTCAGGGATGGCCAGTCAAAGGAAAGCCTCCTCAACCTTTTACTCTCCTCCAGAATTGCTTTTGGCTTGGTTATTCAGGACCAAACTGCTGCTACATGCTTAGCAGTTTATTAGAGCTAGTTTATAGGTATGTATTTCCATGTGTTTTTAATGCCTCTTGAGACAGGGGTGACATTATCTGTTTATAGATTCCTTATTACATTCTATTATAAGGTAGGCACTCAATTAATCCTTGATATATTTAAAGCTTTTGTGTGTGTGTGTTATGTTAAGGTCTTTTATTAAGTATTGACAAGGTTCTGAAAGGTTGCCAAAAATTTTGCAGGTAATGGAGACATATTACTAACAATATGAGAATCATCATCATCATTAGTGAGACAAAGGTATGTTTTCACTGAAGGAAAAAACTCAGTTACCCATAACAGAGCAACGACCAAACATTCTAACATTTGAGTAAAGCAAAGCATTTTTGCTATATTGAAATCAGGAAGTACATGTTGATGAGCATTATGTATTAGATTTTTCTTAATTCCCTGATACTGTCTCTTTTGATTACTTATAATCTTTCTCATCTCTCTTCCTTATATTCTATGTGATTTCAGATGCCAGCAAATGACCCTTTAGATTTACACAATCAGCAGTAGCTGATAATCCCAAAGTGAGTGATAGTTACAACCTATTTGTCTATACTCCTCTACAGTTACACTCTACTACCCAGAGAAGTAAGTATATAATTATCTTTCAAATTTTAATACTCATGAGGATGTGTGACACACATAAAAATAAAATAAGTCTCTATTAAATGACTCAACTGAAAATCAAACACAAATTTATTTATAATAATTTTGAAAGTATTTAAAAACCTTCATTATATCATTATTTTTAATTTCTGACCTTAAAAATCATAGTTATAAATTTTTAATAACTTAAAATGTACTTAGCACATTCATTACTAGCTGTCATAACAAAGTGGTTAAGAGTCCAGTCAATGGAGCAATGTTATTTGAGTTTAATCTCAAATCTATTTCTTAATAACTGCATGACCTTGATGATGATTCTTCAATATTCTTGTGCCTTAGCTTTCATCAAATATTACATGATGTAATCGATTAACACATGTGAAGCAATTGTAAGAGTACTTTGTATATTGTAAGTGCTCAAAGTAGTTCTCTCATTAACCTGCTTTACTTTTAATGTCATCAACTTCCTTATCTTTATTACTGTAAACTATTCTATGATATCATGATTGTTTTAAAGGTTAATTTTTTAAATTAAACTGCCAAAAGTGTCATTTTATTAATTATATAAAAGCATAAGTATTGAAATATACTTATTTTTAATTAAACTAACTATATAATAGGAGCCACTTTCACTTTTGTAATAAAAGATCTTCCACAAAAAGATCTTTTAAGATGGCTTCTATCTTGTCTTTTAAGGTACAGGTGTCTATATTAGAGGCAAACACCTGCAGGTAACTACAAAGTAGGTGGGTCAATTGGATCTATTAGAAAGCCCTGCTTTGAGCTGTGCTTAAAACAATCAGTAATTCTAAATTATATATATATACCATCTCTAACATGGTAGAAGGATTAAATAAGATGTTTGTGGTTAGACATATTTTGTAGATACATGGTAAACATTATTCAGTTAATGCATGTGGTTCCATTCTGGAGCTTCTTACAGACACTGGCTTTTTGTGATACAAAAAAGAAAAAAAAATGCATCCCTTCTTTTTCTGTGATTGCTGCTCCTATGCTTTTAATTATCCTGGAAAACAAAACTTGATTACAATTATTACTTTTAAAATTAAAACACATTATTATTATCCATTTAGAACCTAGTTCGTACCTGCACTGCTCACTAAACATCAAAGACAAGACAGTAAAGCAATGGTTTGGATGTGTAGACAAACTCCAAGTTGACTTGATAATAAAATTTCTTTATATATCCTTCCATCATTTTTTCAAAACACGTTATTTTAACTTTATAAGAAATTGAACAAAACTGTTAGTATTTAAACTCTGGGCTTTAAATACCAAAGGCTTTTTAAAAAAATTTAAACTGTTGACACTTAGTTTTGATAACCTACCTGGTACCCACCACTGTCAAGTTCTATTAGAATTGAGAATCTTCACTGGTAATACTACAATGTCAAAAAAAAAAAAAGCTACAAAATGGGCTAGTTTGTTTAGAGATTAACATAACTTTAATTTTGAATGTTTTCAGCACATTGGTAGCAATAGATAGAAAGTCTGGAAATAGGGACTTATTTTTTGTTTGGCAATTGTATCCCAAGCAAGAAAGATCCTGAGAATATGGCAGGCAAAAGTTTTGCTCTTTTTTAAATGTGAACATTTACCACTACTTCTAAATTTTTGGAAGCGATTAGACATTACTAAGTCTACTTGATGGAGGATCTTTCTATCCTAAATAATATATCCTGTTTCTTATAACATGTTAACATTTTAAATAAGTAACAAAACTGGTAGCTTTCATTTTTTCTATATTTTTGGTAGATGAACTATTGGCAGACTATTTATAATCCTAGCCATTACAAGCAACATATTTCTCCAGGACTACCTATTAGTTTTTCCAATATATAGTCTACTATTTCTTTTAAAATTATATAAAATATTAGTTTATTTAATTATCAATAGGGCAAGAGTATTTTGGTCATCTGTAAAGGATATGAATTCTTTTCCATTTTGCAGTGATATTTTAGGTATATTAATTTAACCCAAAATACCAAGAGTTATTGTCTCACTCTATCATGTACTATTCTTCCTACTTTAAAAACAAAGTATGATAACTCAACTAAAGAAGTTAAATATATGTTTGTATTCAGCAAACATTCAAGAATATTTATTGAGCACTTATATGTACCAGCAGGATGCCTGTCCTTTCTTCAATGTCTCTCAGACTACAGACATTTAGAGAGTTGGAATATTATGAATCAAATCTCAGGGAAACAATCATTACACTAATGCAAACCTAGAGCAATTGCTGTATCTGGTAAGCCAGGAATAGGACTTCTCACACAATTTCGTGACAAACTGGGCATTGTGCTAGAGTGGAGGTAGAAAATAGAGGCTGAGAAAGAGCCAACTGTGAAACCACGGTGGAAATCTGGGAGCACAGTGTCAAATGAAAACAGCATAGATAAATCTAGAGGGTATTATACTAAGTGAAATAAAACAAACAGAAACACAAATACAATGTGATTTAATTTATGTGTGGAGTCTGAAAAACAAAACAACACAAACAAACAAAATAAAATAGAAACAGATTCATAGATACAGGAAACAAAAGGTGGTTACCAGAGATGGGAAGAGTCGGGAGACAGAAGAAATAGGTAAAGGTGATTAAGAGGCACAAACTTCCAGTAATAAGTCATGGGGATGTAAAGTACAGCCTGTGGAATATAGGCAATAGTACCGCAATATCTTTGTATGTTATCAGATAGTAACTAGACTTACTGTTGGGATCATTTTGCAATGTAAATAAATATCAAATCACTATGATGGATACCCAAAATTAATAGCATATTGTGTGTCAACTATACTTCAACAAAAAACAAAAGAGGTATGTAAAGTTTTAAATCATAATTTAGATAAGTAGTTACGAAAATAATCATGTTGTTATAACTTCAATTTTACTTATGTTAAAACTTAGGCATGCTGAGAAAAGTTAAAGCAAACTAAGAAAGCTTTTAAATATATGCGTCTCTTGATATTTTCCCTCTCATTTGGGGCTTTTTTGTTTACTAGATTATTACTTATCCTAAAGTAACTTCAAATTAAATTTACTAACAAAACAAGAGGACAGGAGAAATCTTTGCGATAAGATAGAACTTCAATTCTCCTAAAGAGTTTCTACAGTGTATAATTAGTTTGATCAACATAAAAAATTCCTTGAAGACTCTTAAATAATAACCTACAACTGAATCACCTTTACTTTTTAAGCTGACATAGCTGGTATGTTTGGATTCTTTATCCCATGTATTTTTCAATGCCATTCATTTGTGTCTGCCCTGAAATTAACAAAATTCAGTAATTCTAATTGCCTTATTTATCACCCCTGAAGTTTTAAAAGCCAGTCAATATTGTTCTTAATGTGTCCTACAAAGTTTAAATAAATAACATGTAAACAAAACCAAGTCTTTTGCATTCTTGTTATTCAGTTTAATAAGACCACATTCAGAAATTCGGAGGTCACAGAATGATGATTCATACTAAATGTACTGAACAGCAGCTTGATTTGTATGTGGCCCTACTCAAGAGAATACCCTTTCAAAAGATCTGAGATGTGTATTGAAAATACGGTATTTTGCAACATGAGCATACCCTTTTAAAAAGTGCAAATCTTATTTTTAAAATAAGGTTTTATCAGGCATTTGGTGCCAAAGAGAAACTGTGAACTAAGATTAATTAATTAACATAGAAATAGATTCATTACATGTCACATAGAATAGATAATTATAATATTAGGTAGTTTTAGGTAAACTTTATGTGTAGTGGTTAGGATAATAACTATTATGAATTCCTTTAACTAGTTATAAGTTTATGAATTAAGAGATTATTGATTTCAAATAAATTTATCCCTTCATGAGTGTTGTTAACTTTTAAAGTCTTAATTATCTAAGGATCTCTCCTTAATCTTTCACCACTTTTTGACTTCACTTACAACAATTGCTGCGTTAGCCTATTTCCCCTTTTCCATACACCTGGGCATCAAATCATTCTTTTCCAGTGTCTTCATGAACACACTAGCATTCCTTAGCTTATACTGAAACCCCATTATTATAAATTTAATTTATTTATTCAATTAAAAAATAGAATTTCACATTTGCATTCTTTGCTATCTTTATTTTTCACCTCTATAAAGATTGCTTACAATAACCAATCATCAACATCTTCTTAAAGCACTTGAAAAATTCCATATTCTAAAATCTCATGACCTTGGGCAACCTATCAATTTCTCTGAATTTCAAAGTTTTTACTTGTAAAAAAAGTTAATATGTGATTTTTAATGTTGTGAATCGAATAACTAAAAAAATATGTATAAAATAGCTACTGCTATCAGTTTTCTTACTGACATCTCCCTCTTACTCAGTCATGAGACTTTTTCAGTGCTAATAATTTGAAATAACTAGCCCCACATTCAAATGTCTTTAGTATTCTCCACCTCAATCATGCATATTCAATCTTCCCTTTTAATTCATGTATAATACGCAATAAAACCAGGGTGATTCCTATCTTCTTCAACTTGCACCTGTTACTTTACATGTGGTTGAAATCAGGTCTTTCACCTCATTTCTTCATACATACTCGTACATTATGGCATAGCTCAGATATGAATTCTTCTCTAAAGTTTTAATTGATCTCCCCAGGAAGAAATGAATTTCCCCATCATCTGATTGCCTATAGAAATATGCAAAACTCTTTAGACACTTTGCTCCAATCTGCTAAATATTGTGGATACCTTAACCTCCTTCAGTTCCAGAAATCTTCAGACTTAATTCTAATGTCTCATAGCATGTAAGATGATGACTAGAAGTAGGAACCCCAAAATATTATAATATATATAAACCTCTACTACACATGAATATTAGGTATTACAATAGTATATAGTTTTAATTTATGTACTCATTATGTAAGATAACTGAATGGTTAATTCTGTTAAGTCACGGAGTTCAGTGTGATTCTGCGTCACAAAACTTTAATAAATATCTCAACATTTCGATATATATGTGTGTGTTTATTCTATATTATTTCAAAAGTGAGATATATTGAAATCATAATTCTATAGAAACGAATCTGTGAGTTCTAAAGGTTTCCTATGCAGACATTGGCTTCTAGTCACTTTGAAATGGGAGCTGTAAAGACAGGAAGCCAGTGTGATATAGAGAATTCTAGCACATGGAAGGAAGTGTGAGGTTATAAATAGCGCACTGGGATCATTGGGAGGAAACTTTCACATGAGAAAAGTGAGAGGTCAATATCTACTTTTATACTAGCTTTAAGGCATTCTGTGAGTTATTTAACGTCTCCACACTTAACTCATATATCTCATATATAAAACAGGGATCTAAAAGATTATGTAATGAGGGAAGAGTTGATATCCGCAAATATCTTAGTAAAACGTTCAGTCTCTATTAGTTATATATAGTTGCTCCTACTATTACTATTGAAACCAAATTTTCAATTTTGCCTAAGAGGAAACCACCTTTATAAAGCTTTTTTAAGCATAAGATGAAAGCTATATCTGCCTCATGGTGTTTCTTGTTCAATTATTCTTCATTAAAATTTCACAATTAGACTTATTCTGGGGCCAAGAAGCTTTATTTTTGATATTTGGTATGCAAACAAGAACTTCCCTGAAAATGCAGGTGAGGTGGTCATATGTTATTGTGCATAGATATTTTGTTTACATCAAGTCTAGCAAGACTCTAAAGAGAATACATGTCCTGGATGGCTGGTCACAAGAAACTAAAGAAGGTGGAAAAGCCCGCTACACAAATTTGTGTGCATCACAGCTTTACCCAAAATCAGGGGTGCTAAAGCTGACACAAAGGGGATTTGACTGTGATTTCTCATGGGACCGATCCAAGCCAGTTGCTTTTGATTGTGTCTGTTGTTATAGAGTTGGTCAAAATCATAATACATGCAGCAACCGGAAGTCTGGATTCTAATCTCTACCCAGGAGCTCACTATCTGTACTACTTAATCTCACTTATTCTACTTCTATCAAATAATTGATTTGGACCACATGAGCTCAAAAATCCCTTTCAACCTTCACGCTTGCTTACTCTCTGAACTCCCTGTCTTCAGAAATGACAGAAGTTCTTAATGATCCATATACTATCATTGTAAAATTCCTTCTCTTTTAATTCTATCAACATTTGTCCCCTGGATTACATTTCAAAACACTGAACGTGGATATGTGTTACTGGACAGACCAGAAAGAATTTGGCTCTCTGTGTTTTTAGAAGGTCCTTCAGTCGTACTTTTGTCACGCTCTTTATAGTTTATTCATCTTATTATACATTTGGGGGTCTCTTTAATTTCATCCTTGGGTTGTACATACACTCTACTGGTATTTTTAGAAGCACTTCATGAGAACAAAATCTATTCCCTGTGCCCTCATCAATTTGAAATTACCATTTTAAGGCTGATTAAATAAGGATTAGTGCCAATGTTCTACTTATTAGGCTGTGTCTTCAACTGGAACTGATGATGTAGTATTTGTCAATAACTAGTTCACAGCCTTAAATTCAACAAAATGAAACCTTTGCATCAGAGTCCATCTGTCTAAAAATTTTAAGGCAAGCTTCCATGAAGAGGAAAACCATATATTATATGATGATATAAGCGTAAAGTGGCATGTATCACAGCTGTCTGATTACTGCCAGGGAGATGACTTGCATTTCCCATAAGCCCTCTATCAGAATCCAGCAGTGATGGATTGGATTCCCCTTGCCTCAGCATGATGATGGATGACTTTAGAAGGATATATGAGAATAGTAGAATCTAGGCAGAAATTAATTAACATCACAATGAAATGATGCTAACATTGATCTTCACCATGATATGAGATTGATCCAAGGAGTTGGCCAAATTACCCTAAACTTTCCGAAAGAATAAATGATAAATCACCTATGTGAGGGCTTTTTTCAATAACGCTTAGTTCATAATTATACAGCAATTGCAAGGTTCAATATTTATATCACTGCCAAATATTATGTACATTCACACACACTGCATATGGATAAATTAACACAGTATATTCTTAATATATGACATACAGTGTACATTTAGTGTCAGTAGTTTTTAGAAATGACACTGGAGAAGTAAAGGGAAAGAAAGGAGCTGGTAGTGGATACACCGTGAGGCAGATGAAAAGGGCACTAGATGGGTGAGATGGGAGGTCACTGAGCTTTGGCACTTCAAAACAGCCATTCAGCCCTGGCTGGTGTAGCTCAGTGGATTGAGCACGGGCCTGCGAAGCAAAGGGTTGCTGGTTCGATTCCCAATCAGGGCACATGCCTGGGTTGCAGGCCAAGTCCCCCAGTGGGGGACACATGAAGCAACCACACATTGATGTTTCTCTCCCACTCTTTCTCCTTCCCTTCCCCTCTCTCTAAAAATAAATAAATAAAAAATATTTTTTAAAAAAACAGCCATTCATGTCCTCCAGTGTAAACATTATCTCCATTTCACTGGGTGAACTTGAAAATTAAATAAAATAACATGTTTTAGAGCTTGTAATAAGAGTAAGGCATTAAATAATGAGTACACAAAGAATCTGGTATTCATGATGTGTTTCTTACATATGATTAAGTGAATGAAAGAAGAAAACTAGAGAAGCAAAAGAAAAATGATGCATTCTGAATATTTATGGCATGATTCCAACTTCTTTAAAGGGGGGTAATGGTTTAAAAGGATATTTTCTTAACTAAAACATTTTCATAACTAAAATATCAGAGAAAAAGAACCAAATGAAAACTTTACAGTACTATAAATAAAAACAATTACCTTTTAAAAGTGAGCATTACGATAGCAATGGTTAGCAAATAATTGTTTCCTTGATGAGAAGAAAAAGTCCTTACGAAGTCTAGTGTGCTTTTGGTTGTATTGCCTGGAAGTCATGAATTTCAAAATTTTTTAGACCAAATTTCAAAATATGCAGAAAACTTTTAAAACATGCCTTTGTATTGCTTGAAATTCAGCCACCTGGGGTGGAATGAAATCTGACCACACCCAAGCACAGAGGAAAAACAGAAAGCACTAACAAAATGGAAACTAATCTGCTTGGAAGACAGGTGCCGAGCCAGTGAAAAATGGTTAATGGCAAACACTGCACACAGCCCCCACTGTTTCCCACAGGTGAGGAAAGTACTTCAGTGACAGCAAGTGAGGTCCTGAGGGAATCATCCAAGAAAGCTGATGGAGTTCTCCAACCTGACACATGAGTTTGCTATTGGAATTCATGAAAAACAAAGGTTATTGGATGAAGACTTCTGGATAAAAATAAAAAATAAGTCATTTAAAAAGCTTCATTTGCAAAGTTAAGTAGTTGGACAAGAACCCAAAGACCACATCTCCCATATTCCCCAAGGGAAATTCAACAATAGTGTTGGCAGTTCCCAGAAACCCTGATTAGGAGAATTCTACTTCTTCATGCACTCAGGGTTCATATACACATTTTGGATCTTTTAGGTGGCAGAAATTGTTCTAGGTGCTAAGTATAAATATGGGATATATATTGTTCTCGATGTTAAAAATTTATCATATGGTAGGATAAAGGATGTAATCAAAATTATTAGAGCAACATGGTTGGTGACGTAGTAGACTATATAACCTGCTGCATAAAAAGGGTTTTCCTTAACTCCGATTGTATAAATCAGTACAAAAAAATTGCCACCCAAAAAGCAAAAGCAAACAAACACTGCACAGGTAACACTAGACATCTAGGAGATTCAGAAAAAAATATTTTCTTGGAAACAGTGACTTTGAAATGCAAGAATGTGAATACTGTCAAGGGTCAAGTGCAAATGATACTGAAAGGATAATGTGACTGAACACCTTTGCCAGAATTAATTGTAAAATGTCACATCTAAAAATGCCTTAGGCAATCTTTATGCTAGTGTTGCTGACACTTCCACCAGTTCCTTTTCAAAGTTCTGCTATTGAACTTAGATTAATTTGTTACATGCATATCAAATATGAGTAAATATAGTTACCATAAGCATGGTAACTATAAGATTCAAAATTTATATTACTGCCAAATATTACATATGTTTCCACATGCACACAGACTTCATATGGGTAAATTAATATAGGATATTCTTGATATATGATATACAATGCACATTTGGAAGCAGTAATATGTATTATATATTAAAATAGGACATATATATATATCCTACTTTAAATCACATGTTTAGCAAGCAAGCAGAGGGAAACCCATGTTCTTTTTGAGTTTTAATGAATAAACTTAAATTTTATATAAAAGAGAAAATCTAGAAAAGAGTAATGCTTTAAGTTTTCAGACAGTGCTATATGGTTTGTTATTTGATATGGAATGTGGAGACCACAACTTATTTTGCAAAAATGAATAAAAATGTCTGTAATTTTTTTTCTATTTCTCTCTAAATCAATATTCAGTTACAAAGTAGAGGTTGCCTGATAGAATTCCATTGAGCAGAAGCCAGTTAATTTAAAACCTTTTTGTCCTAAATTATGTTCTTATATTTCCTAAGGTAATTTGTCACAGAATTTTATAATAGTTATCAAGATAATTAAGTTCTGGAACAGGTTCTAACAGCAGGGGAGTGTGGGAACATAAATTAAGAGGGTTTTAAATAACCACATTTTATTTAAATCCCCAACTGTACACTCTTAAACAAATTTACCTTTGTAGCATTAACAGACTTACATTGCTACATTTTAATGAAAAATCAAAACTGAAAACCTTTAATCATAATTGCTTTTAATTCTAAGTGAAAGTTTGAATTACAACAGTAGCCATTAAAAAGAAAAGCCTTTTGAAGGTGTTTCCTGCTGACAGTTTTAATTCAACTTGCTTTGAATTTTTTCTGGCCCTTCTAAGATTACAGCTGACGTTGCACCAGTTCTAAGTCACACTTCTTTGTAAATAAATTTAAATACAAAACTATAGAATGTGAGCATAACAACTAAAGGAAACAAACAGAAAAACTGACACAATTAAGAAATATGAATATGAAAAATAGACTCATGAAAATCACTGAGACTCATACATAAAATGTACACAAAGAAAGAATTCCAAAAGGGAAGTAAAGAGAAAGCATAGGAATAGGCTCCAGAAAACAAATAAGTTAATTAAACTAAAATAAGAAAAATAAATAAATAAAACATTCAAATACACATTAACCTGGAAATGCAGGTTTAAAAAGTTAGTTAGAAATTAGATAAAAGAAAAGAGATTTGAAGGAAGAATTTTTTTTTTAGTCTATAAATAGGATGATTTTAATTGGGATCTGTGAGTGGATCTAAAATTGGAATTACTCAGATTATGAAACCAAAAACATTTCATGGAATAAAGAAATAACATATTGTGTGTGATATTCTGAAAATCAATTGACATGAGTTAAAGTGTGATGATTGCAAAATAATATTTTAATATAAATGCCCTTTGATAAAGATGCTCCCCCAAAGGAAAAGTCTATTCATATACAATTAATATAGCATGTTTAGTCATATTTAAAAACAGTATTTCCAAATATTCAATATAGAAAGATATTATTGCCACAAAATCCCATCTCTCCTGTATCTCATTTGAGAGCAATTGACATACACAGATACACATGCACAGTGTACTCATTACTGCTGCCTTTCAACATAGAACAATAGGTAGGTAGATGATGGAATCGATGGAGATATACCTTTAAATTATATTATATATAAATATATATGTGTGTATATATGTAAATATGCATGTATACACACACATATAGTGGATGGCAAAAATGTTTTTGGCATTTATCTCTGTTTATTTCTATTTTCATGCCCTCTAATTTTTGTGGTAACGTCTGTGGAACTGAACTCAAAAGTTAAGTGATAGGACTATCATTGTTATTTTTTACCTAATCTACACTTCCGTTCAGTTTCAGAAGTAAACTGAATCAGATTGGTAAGATTAGTCTTTACAATTCTATAGAATCAACCTCAAATAATCCATATTAATGAGCAGAGCAGTGATGTATATGGATGCAAATTTTTATAATAATTCATATTGATTCAAAAACAGTTTTGTACTATATTTTTATTTGGCTACTATGGTATCCTAAGAATTTACAATATTTTACAAGAATTTACAAGATCATACAGTGAATTACAAAGAAATTAGAAAACTGCCTTACTTTAGCACTCTAATTCTTGATTAACTTCTCCTAGATGCACATTTTAAGTTCAACGTTCTAAGAACCTCATACAGATACAAAACATAAATAATCTTGCTATCAAGTATCTTTGTGAAAAATAAAATACCTATTTTCATTAGTTCTAGAAGCTTTGGGTGTCAGTTTACTTAATCCCTTTGGACCTCAGCTAGTTCATCTGAAGATGTCTAAATGAATTTACAATTGTCAAAGTTTCTTTTGGGTCTAGATTTTTTTTCTATTGGCATTAAGGTTTTTAGAGTGACATTGGTTAATAAAATTATATAGGTTTCAAGTGTACAAATTTTATGATACATTATCTGTATAGTATTATATGCCTACCACCCAAAGTCAAATCTTGTTTGGTCACCTTACACTAGATTTCCTCTATGTTTTACTGTCTGTCCACCCCTTTCCTTTGCATAACTACCATGCTGATGTCTGTGTCTATGAGTTGTCTTTTTGTTTATCTTATTTGTTGCTTATCTTCATTTGTTGCTTTAAGTGTGTCTAGAATTCTAGATTGCTGTGGAGGAAAGGTCACATTTGCATTCAAGCATATAAAGATGCTTCAAAGGGCATAGTATATTACAAAACAGCTCTTACCAAGCAATGATTTGTTTTTGAAAGATTACACACACACACACACACACACACACACACATCGACTAAGCATTACTACTCAACAAGTTTGCACCAAGACTTAAATATTTTTATTATGTTTAATATTTTACTAATATACTTCTGAATGAAAATGTTTGTTTTTATTTTTATTGATTATTCTATTACAGTTTTCCCAATTTTTCCCCTTTATCCCCACTCCACCCTGCACCCCCAACTCTCCAGTATCCCCACCCTTAGTTCATGTCCATGGGTTGTACATATAAGTTCTTTGCGTTCTCTGGTTCTTATACCATTTTTTAGCTCTCCTCATCTATTTTATGCCTACTAATTATGCTGCTTCTTTCCTGTACCTTTTCCCCCTATTCCTCCCTTCCTCCTCCCCACTGAATTCTCTCCACGTGATCTCCATTTTTCTGATTCTGTTCCTGTTTTAGTTGTTTGCTTAGTTTTTGTTTTCATTGTGTTTCTTTTCTTTTAGGTTCATTTGTTGATAGTTGTGAGTTTGTTGTCATTTTACTGTTCATATTTTTTATCTTCTTTTTCTTAGATAAGTCCCTTTAAAATTTCATATAATAATGGTTTGGTGATGATGAACTCCTTTAACTTGACCTTATCTTGGAAGCACTTTATCTGTTCTTCCATTCTAAATGAAAGCTTTGCTGGATAAAGTAATCTTGGATGTAGGTCCTTGCCTTTCATGAATTCAAATACTTCTTTCCAGCCCCTTCTTGCCTGCAAGGTTTCTTTTGAGAAATCAGCTGATAGCCTATGGGAACTCATTTGTAAGTAACTCTCTCCCTTCCTCTTGATGCTTTTAGCATTCTCTCTTTATTTTTAATCTTGGGTAGTGTAATGATGATGTGCCTTGGTGTGTTCCTGTTTAGGCCCAACTTTTTGGGGACTCCCTGGGCTTCCTGGACTTTCTGGAAGTCTATTCCCTTCACCAGAATGGGAAAGTTTTCCTTCATTATTCATTCAAGTAAGTTTTCAATTTCTTGCTGTTGTTCTTCTCCTCTGGCACCCCTATAGTTCAAATATTGTAAGATTTCAGATTGTCCCAGAGGTTTGTAAGTCTCTCTTCACTTTTTTGAATTCTTGCTTCTTCATTCTGCTCCTGTTGGATGTTTATTTCTTCCTTTTGTTCCATATTGTTGCTTTGAGTCCTGATTTCCTTCATTTCACCGTTCGTTCCCTGAATATTTTACTTTATTTTATTTTGGGTATCTTTCATTTGATTTTTTTTTTCATTTTTCAACCACGTTCAACCAGATCTGTGAGCATTTTGATCACCAGGGCTTTAAATTCCCCATCAGATAGGTTGGCTATCTCCTCATTGCTTAGTTCTTTTTCTGAAGTTTTGCTCTGTTCTCTTTTTTGGGCCATTTTCTTTGCCTTGACATACCTGATAAGTTGTAATGGAGCGGGGCCTTACGTGTTCACCTGGGAAGGGCAACCCTCCTTGCTGCCTGTGGGGGAGGGGCCAGAGAGGGAACAATGCAGCTTGCCTGCCGGTCTCTAGCGCACTTTCCAACAGACTGTCCTGTGAGACTGGGAGTTTCTCCCACTGCAGCAACCCCCATAGTCCACAGTCAGCTCTGAGTCTCAGTTTTGACTTCAGCCAGCCCTGCCTGCCCAGTCCACTGCATCACCTTGGTTTTTCTAAGTCAGCTCAGCCTGCATTGTCTGCTGCCTTACTGGTCTTGTTGTTCTAATTGATTTTTTCTTTAATTCCTTGGTTGTCGGAGTTCCATGCAATTTGATTTTCTGGCACTTCTGGTTGTTTATTGATTTTAGACTGGTCGTTATCCACCTTTTGGTTGTGCAGGGAAGTGAAGGGTTTCTACCTATACCGCCATCTTGGCTGGAACTCCTCTGAATTAAAATATTTTTATTTCATTCTACTTGGAGAAATAACTAAACCTGTTTAAAATTTCTACACTTGTCCTGAAACATGGTAAAGCAAAAAATTAAAATCATTATTTATATAGTTGCTTGGTACTTAAAATACATTTATCACTCTGTGTTAAATTCAGCTAACCCTTGCTGTGCATTACAATAAAATAATGATATCTGAGAGTGTACGTTATGACTTTCCTAAAATAATTTATAAATTGTGTGCTCATTTTTGTTGTTCTTTAAAAAGCTTACTTTCACCAGATTGTTGCTTATTTAAAATCAACTGAGATTCCTTTATTGTTGATTCTAATAACAATTGTGTCGCCAACTTAATTTTTAAAGGCATATGATTTTTTTAGAGAATATAATTCTGACAGAAATAATTGTGTGAGTCAAGATGGTTAGAATACATCGTAAGTACATTGTTATTGTTAACCTTAGGAGCAGAGAGAAAGATGTAGGGAGGAATGATGTTCGTGCATATAAATGAGGATTTTGTGGACAGGAAGAATGTAGAAAGAGCTTTGGAATCCAGACAATGTCCTGCTCTGCTACCAAGTGTCTGTGTGACCTTGTGGTAGATGGTTAAACACTCTGTGAAATTATAGGATAGTAATAGATGATCTTAAGATCCATGTCATGTAAAAAGACTATAATTCCAAATACAATACAATGTTATAATTCAGTCTCTAAAAGATATCCAAGTCTTAATAGTGGCTTCTACACAGAGTAATTGCTAACTATTGCTGTAACAAATATAACTTTTATAGCAAGTAATTCTAAAAGGTAGGGACTCAGAGGATAAAAGAAAAGCGATCGGTTACATTGACAGAAAGAATCCTAAGATGGAAAACAAGTCAGGTGTCTACCCTAAATGCAATATGACAACAAATAAAAGCCAATGCTTTTGTGTAATACACAATAACAAACCTGGAGACAATAGTTCTGTTTTGTATAATTAATTCACACTTGAAATAAGAAGTTCAATATGATTCTAAAGTATTAGAAATGATCCGATTAGTAAATTCCAACAAACAAGATGAACATTTCTTTGATATCATAAAAGCCCTTAGAATACATTGATAATAAGCATTAAAATATCCAACTATCTAGATAGATAGACAGGTAGATAGAGAGGTAAGTAGTTTGATAAATAGACAGATACACAGAAATTAAGCAGTTTTCACAAGGACAATTACTAGGATGTAAACTCATGGAATGCTGGATTTTATTTATTTACTTCTGATGAATCATGAGCACCTAGTTCCAGAAAGTCTGGGACATAATAATAACATATATTTATGTGATAAAATGTGTTGGAGAGGTGACCCTTTAAATACACATATATCAGTGCTAGCTTTCAAGGTGTCTAATTACCAGAGCAGTAGTCTTCATTTTATTTTAGTGCTTTTTAAAAAATATATATTATTTAAACTAATGGATTTTTTCTTCCTATGTGGAATATTCAATGTTTTATAATGGAATAGGCAGATAAAGCTATTAAGTGACAGAAAATGGGTAAATACATGCTGTCTAAAATCTTCTAAATATTAATAGTAGAAATTCTAGATATTGTAAGTATGCTGGAAGAGCTTGAGAGAGTAGGCTTATATTTAGGTGAATTTCAGGGCAGCCTCAAATTTCTAGGTCTCTAATTTTGTTTTTGGTTTGATGAGAAGGCCTTTAAGACTGTAAAGCTAAATTAAAATCCCATCTAAATGTTGAAGTCAAACTAGGATCTAAGCTTTTTAATATTCTGTGAAAATGTTGATTTGGTGACAAAAAGATTAGCACAATGTCAAGGGGCCAGAGGAGTCCTGTTTACCAATATCTACCACAGCATCAGTCTTACATCTCCTAAAATCTCTCCCAAGGCACCCAGGAGAACCAGGCTAGAAAATCAGTTTGGCTAGATCCGGGATGTATAATCTAAAATTATATTGGAGCTGATCAACTTACTTTACAAATAGGGGAGACTGTAATTTTAATTTATTCCAAACCTCTTATCTACAAGTAATAGAAGTAAATGTTTAAAGTTTCTCAGGATTCACAGATATTTTCCAAAGTGAATAACTAGCAGATGATTTTAAAGAATATTAAATACAGCCCTGACTGGTGTGGCTCAGTGGATTGAGCACCTACCTGCAAAGTGAAAGGTCGCTAGTTCAATTCCTAGTCAGTGCACATGCCTGGGTTGCAGGTAGGGCCCCAGGTGGGGGCATGCGAGAGGCAACTGACTGATGTTTCTCTCCCTCTGTTTCTCCCTCCCTGCCCCTCTCTAAAAAAAGTAAATAAATAAAATCTTTGTAAAAAGAATATTAAATTAATTATGGAAAATAGCATACTCAATTTTAGTATGCAGCAATTAGATTTGTATTTTTTTATCAAAGAGGAGGAAAGCTGCTAAAACTTTGCTGCTTTAATATTTTTATAAAAGTCCAACAAATCTTTCTGATAGCTTCACATATTAACATACACTTTTGACAAAAATGTCTTTTATTATGATTCAAAAATAGCATATTCTAACAGTTTGATTGAATACCTGTAGCATTGTCTACATATCAGGAATTGAAGCTAATAATTAATTTTAAAAGCCGAGATTTCTAGCTCCTGTAGGTATAAAAGTATTCTAATTGCTTTGATAATTTGTTTTCTACTATCACACAATCTCTGGTGAGTTAGAAACTAAAATCCTACCCTTACAAAAATATAGACAGGATATAGAAGAAAATGTGATTTTTAAAGATATTTATATACACATTATATACAAATTTGCATTAACAAACAGCATTTAAAATATATTTGGGTATAGGGAAGAACAGTTAAGATGTGGTTACCTTGCATTATTGCAAGCATTACTGTACTACTAAGTAGATGTAATAAATTTAAGATGATATCTATACTTTAAGTACCATATGAATTTGAGAGTTTGGCAAGTGTTTTTAATTGAGTTATTCCATATATAATATATAATATATTATATAATACATTATATAATATACAATATATTGTATATAATATATCACATGCAGTATATTATAGAGATTTTTATCTCTTGACAATATTGTGTACATTTTTAGAAATGTCATATACATTATTTCTTATCTCTCTCTCCAAAAACACCACAATGTCTTATATATAACTAGAATCCTGGGCAATACAAGCTTATAATCAACATATAAAGAAAACTTTTAGGGCTTATGTTCCATTGTAGTATACATGATAAGAATATATTAAGTAGATAAATAAATCAAAGCAGGGTAAAGGAAACAAAGGTACATATTATAACAAATATCTCATATCTGATGCTAGATAACATAAAATAATGAAGCGTATACCACAAGCATACAATACTCCTTAGCACAAATTTTTATTACTCTAAATTTTTTGTCTTATAATCTGAAATCATGGTTTGGGGAGGAATTTGGAATTACTGTGAAGTATCAGTAATAACATTCTAGGTCACTATCTAGTAGAACTTTCTGAGATGAGAAAAATACTCTATGATTTGTTTTGTCCAATGTCATAGCCATTAGCTACATGAAATTATTATACTTACAAATATCCTTTATGCAAGTGAAGAACAAATGTATAGTTTTATGTCATTTTAATTAATAATTTAAATTAATTTAAAATTAAATATGTACATGTGGCTAGTAACTATTGTATTAGGAAATGTAGTTCTAGGTGTCTTGTAACATTTCAAAGATTATAGATATTTTGTTACAATATCAATTTTCACTTTATCTTCAAAGATAGCCAAACAATTGGCTCTTTCTTCAGTGCATGATTTTTTAAAACTGTCCATTAAAACAAATAATTATTTGGTCAAATAGCATAAGTCCTATTTATTATTCTGCCTTTAGTGAAATTTGGTAAAGGGTTTCCCAACATATTTTTAACTGTGTGTGCCTATTAATTTTTAGGTCACTTTTTAAAATTTCATATGAAGACATAAAGTATAATACAAAAAGCATTGATCAAAAGATACGGACTTCAGTATTATCACTGTCTTTCTGTTTATATTCACAAAACTTCACCTTTCTAAAGTTCAATCTTCTCAGCTATTAAATACACACGAAAAAAATATTCCAGTCTCATTGTACTAGTCAATACTTGCTTTGCTTAATCAAGACAAGCCCAAATAAACTAACTTAAGGGGAAAAAAACAGGAAAATTTGTTATAAGAACATAAATGCCTCGTGAATGCAGTTGAATTTCACGTCAAAACAACTGAGCCTGGAGTCAGGATGTGGAGGAGCACAGATCTCCATCTGTTTTTTGTTTTCATCTTCGTTTTTTGTTTTCTAGTATGTAGATCTCAGTTCACAGGGTAGAATGTGGCTTTCCCATTATTTCTAACTTTATGTTTGACCATTTTAGCCACATGTGTAATATATTTCTAACTCTCTGTGCCTATTTCCCAAGATGAAAATCGAATGGGAACAGATTGGACACAAAGACCAATTAGCTAAGTGCAGAGAGGCAGGTAAAGCAACGTTGTACAGAACCAAACCCGCCCGGTCAAAGAGTGGTTCTCAAGGAAGCAGGGATGAAGCCAGAATGAGAAAAATCTCCAAGTTTGTAAACTCCAGTATTGTCGTATGCTTTAAAATAAAGAATCAAATGGAACCCTTGCATCATTGAAATATTTATTTCACTATTAATTCTACATATGTCCTTTGAGTGCTTATTCAAAGCTAGATACCAAGGGTCTCAGAAACAGAAAACTAGTAGTTTCCTCATGAAATTTCCCTTGTGACGTCTTTCACTTTCTAAATGGAATCTTGTCTGATGTCACAATGTTCAAAAGCACATTATTTTTGAATGGGGAATTATTATGCAGTGAGTATAAATTTAAGGTTATGCAAGATATATAAGTTCTAGAGATCTGCTGTAAAACATTGTATAGTTAATAAAACTGTGTTGGGCACTCACAAAATTTAAGAAAGATTGTAAAAACCTCATGTTAAATGTTTTTATCACAATAAAAGGGTGGGGTATGAGAAAATTTTGGAGTATAGATATACTTATTAGCCTGATTGCAGGGATGATTTGATAGCTGTCTAAACAAATCAATTTACATAAAGTAAATTCATATGGTTTTTGCATATCAATTAGAACTTAAAGCTGTTAATTCTTTTTAAAGGACATATCATGTTTTGGGAACTATTACATATTTTTATCAATATTTTTCTTTAAAAGTGTTATCAAAATATGAAATTGACATATTTGATCTGAAATTTTATGACACATTTTTAGAATGATTTACAACAAAATTGAGAGGGAGGTACAGATGCCCCATATAGTCCCTACCTCCTCTCAAGCATACCCTCCTCCATCATAAACATGATTAACTGGAATGGTCCTTGGTTTTGTTTTTTTTTACCAACTATGAACATACATTGCCACATTAGAATCACCTAAAGTCATAATTGACCTTGGGGTTCATTCATGCTGCTGTACTTTCTATATGTTGGACAGTTGGATAACAATATCGTCATTCAATACCACACAGAGTTCTTTCACTGCTGTAAAAATTTTCTGTGTTTTGTCTACTCATCGCACCCCCTTCCTCACTCCTGAAAACAACTGATCTTTTTCTGATCTTTTTATTGTCTCCATAGTTTTTTTCTTGTACTAAATATCAAACAGTTGGAATTATACAGTATGTACTCTTTTCAAATTGGCTTCTTTCAGTTTGTACTATGAATTAAAGTTTCCTTCATGCCTTCTCATGGCTTGATAGCTCATTTCTTTTTAGCGCTGAATACAATTAAATTGTCTGGATATGCCACAGATTATTTATCTACTCATCTGCCGAAGGACATCTTGGTTGCTTCCATGTTTTGATATTTAAGACTACAGTTGCTATAAATGTCCCTGTGTAGGTTTTGTGTGGATGTGTTTTCCACTCCTTTGGATAAATAGCAGGAAGCTCATTTGCTGGGTCATATGGTATGAGTGTGTTTAGCTTTGTAAGAAGACCACTTAACTGTCTTCCAAAGTGGCACTTAGCAAACCCAACAATACAATGAGTGTTTTTGTTACTACACAACCTCACCAGCATTTGCTGCTCTCATTGCTCATTAAGACTGTCAGTACCAATCTAGAATGTTCTGGCTTTTTCCTTTAGTCTTGTCTTGAACACCAGGTATATGGGCCAATTTTGGATTTTACCGAGGGAACTCCCTAGGGTTCAAGGCAACACTTCTGTTAAGATCTACAGCACATTTAGTAATCAGGTTCTTTTCTTCTTATCAGTGAGTTTTAAAGGTTCTTTGTATAGTTTAGGTAAGGGTGTTTTAGCAGATGTATCTTTTGCAAATATTTCTTCCTGTCATAAGCCTTAAGTTCCAATCCTCTCCATACTGTTTTTTGAAGAGTGGAAGTTTTTAATTTTAATGAACTCTAGCTTATCAATTATTTCATTCCTGGGTTGTGGCTTTTGTATTGCACCTAAAAGCATGATGAACCTAGAAGGCATTATGCAGAGTAAAATAACTAAGTTGGAGAAAAGCAAATGCCATATGATTCCATTTATATGTGGAATCTAAAGAACAAAAAAAAAATACTGAAACAGACTTAAAGATACAGAGAACAGACTGATGGTTGCCAGAGAAGAGAGGAGTCAGGGGATTGAGTGATAAAAGTGAAAAGATTAAGAATTATAAATTAGTAGTTACCCAAAGGTCACAGGAATGTACATTGCAGCATACTGAATATAGTCAATGATATTGTAGTAATTATGCAGAGTCCCAGGCAGGTAAAGAAAATATTGGTGGGAGCACTTTTTAAAGTGTGTGATTGTCTGACCACAGCACTCTACATCTGAAACTAATACAAAATAATACAGAATGCAAACTATAGTAAAATAAATTAACCTGCTCATAAAATAGTGCTCCTTAAAGACTCGCTAAATAAGAGGAATCTGTAAGGTGTTCTTAAATCTGTCTACTTTTCAAACAAAAGTATTCTAAAGAATAAAAATAAAAAAGCATCATTGTACTCAAGGTAAGCTACATTTTCTCCTATGTTATAGTCTAAAAGTTTTATAGTTTTGTGTTTTACATTTAAGATTATGATCCATTTCAAACTAATTTTTGTGACAGGTATAAGATCCAAGTCCAGATTAATTTTTTTGTTCATAGATGTTCAGTTTTTCTAGCACCATTTGTTGAAACTATATTTCCTTGATTGTATTGCTTTTGTTCCTTTGTCAAAGATCAGTTGACTATATTTACGGGGTTCACTACTGGCATTTCTATGTTATTCCTTTGATCTATTTGTCTATTATTTTGCCAATACCACACTGTCTTGATTACTATAGTTTTATAGTAAACCTTGAAGTCAAGTAACATCAGTCTTTCAACTTTTTTCTTTTTCAATATTGTCTTAGCTATTCTGTGTTATTCTCTGTCTATTTATATGATCATGTGATTTTTCATTTTAGTCTGCTGATGTTATGGATTACATTAGTTGACTTTTGAATGTGGACCAGCCTTCCATAGCTGAGATAAATTCCACCTGGTCAGGGTGTTTATTATTTTTATACATTGTTAAATTAAATTCTCAAATATTTTATTGCATTTCTTTTTATTAGATATATTTTTCATCGATGACACTATTACAGATGTCCCTGATTTTTTTTTTAATTTTATTTTTAGAGAGGGAGAAAGAAAGGGAGAGAAACATCAACATGTGATTGCCTCCCATCCACCCACTCCTGGGGACCTGGCCTGCAACCAGGCATGTGCCCTGATTGGGAATTGAACTGGGGACCCTTTGGTTCACAGGCCAGCACTCAATCCTCTGGGCACAACCAGCTAGGGTAATGTGCCATTTTTATAAGAAATATTGATCAATAGCTTTCTTTTCTTGTAATGTTTCTTTTCTCTGGTTTTGGTATTAGGATAATGTTGTCTTCATAGAGTGAGTTAAGAATTATTCCTTCTGCTTCTCTCTGCTGAAAGATATTGTAACAAATTGGTATAGGCCATGGTCATGTAGCTCAGTTGATTAAAGTGTTGTCCCAAAACATCAAGGGTATAGGTTCAATCCCTGGTCATGGCACATATAAGAATAAACCAATGAAAACATAAATATGGGGGAAAGCAAATCAATCAATCTCTCTCTCTTCCCCTTCTTCTTTCTCTATGAAATCAATAAATAAATACAAAAATAATTGATATAATTTATTCTTTAAATATTTGGTAGAATTTACCAGTGACCCTGTCACTGACTGGCAATTTCTATTTGGGAAGATTATCAATTATTAATTTAATTTCTTAAAATAGATATAGAACCATTCAGATAATTTATTATTCCTTCTTATGTGAGTAGTGACAACTCCTATCTTTTAGAGGACTTGTTTATTTCATTTAGGTTATCAAATTTATGGTTGCAGAGTTATTTATAATATTTCATTATTATGCTTTTCATTTCCATGGGACCTGCAGTGATATTCTCTCATTTATTTCTGATATTAGTAATTTGTGTCTTCTCTCTTTATATCATACTTAGCTTAACTATAGGCTTCCATTTTAGTGAGATTTTTTAAAGCCCTACTTTGGTTTTGCTGATTAATGATTTCCTGTTTTCAGTTTCATTGGTTTCTGCTCTAATTCCTATCATTTATTTTCTAATGTTTCCTTTTTTCAATTTGCTCTTCTTTTTTATGAAAAGTAAGCTTTACTAAGATATAAATGGCATATAGAATTATAAGGTATTTAAAGTATACATTCTGATGATTTGAGATATTTGTACATTGTGAAAGAATTCCCCCAATCTAGTAAACTAACACAACCATAATTTCATATATATATACACACACACACATACACACACACACACACACACACAGAGAAAATTTAAGTTTTATTTTTTTAGCAAATTTTAATTGTTCAATGCAGCATTATCAACTATGGTCACCAAGTTTTGCATTAGACTCTCAGACCTTATTCATCTCATAGGTGAAAGCTTTTAACCTTTTACCAACCTCTTCCTACTTCCTCTAGCCCCTGGCAACCACTTTTTTATTCTCAGTTTCTATGAATTTGACTTTTTAAAAAATTGCATATATAGATGATACCATGCAGTATTTGTCTTGCTCTCTCTGGCTTCTTTCAGTTACCATAATGTCCTAAGTCCCACCCATATGAACAAATAAAAGGATATTTTTCTTTTTTGTGGCTGAATAATATCCTGGAGGTAAATCTCACAATCTTGTAAGTGTCCACGGAGTTTTTAACTCTTGCATTTGAATGCACTAAGCATCCAACATTTCAACAATTACAGTTCAC
>PVKM010005033.1:0-30000 GCA_004027735.1 Carollia perspicillata
AACTTCACCTATTTAGAAAAAAAGATAAACAAAAGCAATTTACTTCCTTTTCCCAATTAGAGTTGTTCAAATATCTTAAGGGAAGCATTAAAATTAACAGTCCTTTTCCAGGTGAAACTCCTCCACTTTCTGCACCTCTTTCTCATTTGATGTAATTTCCAGACCCTTTGTCTTCTTCATCTGGTGCATTCCAGTCCCTAGATATTGTTCTTAAAATGAGTTGCCAATAACTAAATAATAATTCGGCATCTTCATTTTCAGCAGGCAGAAGAGTAATGCTCAGATTATGTGGCTTTCCCCATGACATGCGGGTATAACTGGCAGAGCTAAAATCTAAATGTAGGTTTTCTGATACCATGTCCAATGCTTTTTCCATTTCACAGGGCTTTAATTAAAACAGTTACCTTTTTGTATACAAGTAACAATAAACACATAAAATTAGTTATTTATTCTTGTATAAAATCACCCTAAATCACAATTTTTGGTTTTTATTTATCCTTGTTCATCTAAGTGGAATAATAAATAATAAACTACATTATTCTCTTCAATATCAATGCTCAAAAATCACCTTCTTCATGAAGTTTTCCCAAACTAATCCCACCAAGACCCTCCCCTCACAAAGTTCCAGTAACCCTACCCTTTGTAATTAGCTTTTTCTAGGGATGCTATCAATTCCCACTCAATCTAACGGTATATGGATTATCTCCATTCAGTCCAGGAGCAAATACAGAACACATCTGCTCTGGTTCATCTGGGTTGCCAACTACACCGAGACCAGGAATGCAATTGGGCGGCCACAACGTGAAGAGAGGAGAGTAGTGGGCTTAGGCTGCAAAAGTCAGATGTCAGGATTTGAGAAAGTCAGAGACCTGAGGCCAGAGACCACGTCTGATGAGGAACGGAATTCCTGCCCTATGTACTGGAGTTGAAACCCACTACAGGCAGAAGTCATTGACGTTGGGAGAAATGCTTGGGAAATGGACTTTCTAAGCAGCATAAATCAAATTCCCTTCCTGTTGCCCAGTCTAATTGTAGGGACAGAATATTACCCTTTTCTCCACCCATTAGCAAGGCTGATTTTAATGTGTTCATTCTTATTGCACTGTATGTTGTCATTTTTGCTTTGCATTTTCATTTCAGCTATCGTGCCTCTCTAATTACAGCTTTACCTCACTCTAGCCTGCCTTCCTCAAAGATAAGCTTTATTAAGATGCCCGACTATAGGTGTGTCCCTGATTTCTGACATTCCCCTAACCTATAACAAACCTCTGTTTCCTTAGACCCTACCCCAAATCACTCACTCAAAGTCCAAGTCCCAGAAATGGTTCTTTTGAACACTCTCTTACTGAGACACTCCATAATTCTATATGGTGTGTGTTCTTCCTACCACAATGAGTAGGGAATCCCATTTGTTCGACTACAGATTTGTTTCTGGAAGTCTTTTGCTGAAGGGAATTAAGGAATGCAATGTCTGTAAAGAAATTAAAAACAATAATAAAACCAACTAAAAGTTGTTTTGTTTGTTTTAAATCACCATGTACTAGTAACTCAACCATGCCCATGATTAACATGCCTATATTAAGTTATAATATATATACAGGTCTGTCCTGAAATGATGAAGCTGCCAATTACCAGTTGCCCATAGTGGTGGCCGTTTCTGTAGTACTGCACCTCTCAACCAACGAAGAACTTTGAGGTACTACTCATTGTTTGGCCTAGAGGGGCATACTCATGATAGATAACACCTTGCCAATAAAAAACACAGTTAACATGGTCTTGATCTTAATGCGATTTTGCCACTCCTTCAGGCATGGAAAAATAGGCGACTTCCATTGGGATGACTGGGCCTTTGTTTCTGGTCATAGCCATAGATTCACGATTCATCTCCAGTTATGACTTTCTTGAGGAAATCTGGTTCAATGTTAGCAGTTTGAATCAAGTCATTAGCAACTGCAGCACAATGTTCCCTCTGCTCTAGCAGAAGCCATGGAACAAATTTTGAATGCAACAGCCACACAGTACACATGCTCACTCAACAGCATCTACCACCCCCACTGACTAGTACAGTGAAGTCATCATTGTTCATGCATGACCATTCCAGTCCACTCTCCTTGGCTGCCAGGTTGCACTGATGTGGTGCAAACCATTCTCATTATATTAACAATGGTCTGACTTCCTCCAGACAGACCTTGTCATATATGTATGTGTGTGTGTGTGTGTGTGTGTGTGTGTGTGTGTGTGTGTATGATTTTTCTGCTTTCTCTGATTTTCTTTTTTAAGCAACTTTAAAAAATAGAAGGGGCATTCTATCGTGGTGCTACTGGGTGACTGACAGAAAAGCTTTTTCTAGCCTAGGTTCCAATACTTTCTTGCTAACAAAGGAAATCTAGCCTTTTTAATATGCTGATAACAAATTGCTAACATTTATAGGTTCTTTTTCAGAGGAAAAGTATGTTTTTATCTAACATGACATGTTTTAAGGAAAGGCATTAGTTTCAGAAAGCTTGCATAAATGAAAATACTGAGTTTGGCTCCAATTACCAACAATTTATTCCTGACAAAAGTATCATTTGCTCTAATAATGAAATAAAGTGTATTCTCTTTCCCTTTTATTAAAAACAGTACTTGGTAGACTATATTAAATTTACATAACATTCTCAAAGTTAGAATAACATTATGCCACTTTATTCTATTACTATACTATCCAATAACAATAAATTTATTCATGATGTATCAGAATACAGATTTTTATGAACATTTGCTAAAGTCATAATTCCTAAAATCTAAAAAGAAAAATTCATTGTTTTTAAAATGTTATTTTGATTCAAAGAAAAAAATTACAAAAGTTTTTTAAGTGGCCCCATCACCATGGTATCTAATAAATGGAAATAAATATAGTGAACAAAGTAAACATAGAAAAATATTAAAATCCCCAAACTTGTTAAGGCAATCACAAAGAAAATCCTTGCATCATCTATATATCATCAGCCTCACATACAGAATCAACTCTCGAGATTCAAAGGTTCTTAAAAATCCAATTGCTCAACCCCTTCTAGTACTTAAATCCCCTGCACAAGAAAAGGTAGTGACAGCTAACAAGCATAGGCTCTTTGCGCCAGATTTCCTAGTTAAATCCATTTTTCCATCTACCTCCTATATAACCCCAGACAAATTACATAATCTCTCTTTGCCTTAATTTCCTCATCTATAACATGGGACTTATAATAATAATAGTGGTACAGAACCTACCTCATATTGCTGTTGTAAAAATTAAACTAATTAATAAAAATTAAATCTTATAACAGTATCTGTTATATAGTAACTGCTCAGTAAATGATGGTGGCATAGTGACGGTGGTTATTACAATTTCCCTAATAAGCAAATTTTTTGACTCTTCTTAAACACCACTGATAGGAGAGTTGGCACCTCTTGAAGCAGCTGATTCTATCACTGGAGGGCTGCCAAACATTCGTATTTATAGAAATGCGAATTCTATTCCTTCAACCCATGGAAACATTTACAACAGCAGCACTTTCGATACTTACACGTAGCTATTATAGTACTCTTGTATTGCTTCTTTTTCTAAACCAAACATCCCCATTTTCTTCATTTCTTCCTCATAAGACACGATCCAGCCATCCTGATCATTCTCCCCACCCCGAGTATGTTCAATTTGTTTCTCTAGCTCTCTTAAAGAGTAGTGCCCTGAACAGAATATGCTCAATATTGTCTAAACAACAAAGAATGAAGGCACAAATCACTACCTTAAGATATCCTACTTTAAAGATCTACTAGCACGGGACAGGCAGTCTCACAGATGAGAATATCTGATAATGTTCTGGTAATGAAACAGAAAGAAGAGCTTTAAGGTGAGCCTGCCTGATAAGGAATTCCCCAACACATGAAGCAACATTCTGTCAAGGTTCAGCTATTAGCTGTTCATGTGTCTACCAAACCCCAGACAATTACCTGGCAGTTCATTACTATTTAAACTACCACATGATATTCAACCTAAACAACACCTACCAGCCTAGGTTGAGTTGGCTAAGATCATTTTAACCTTGAAACCAAGAAATTCAGAATTAGCAAGAGACTTGTATATTTATAGTTCAAATCTTTCGTTTTTGAGATTAGGAAACTGAAGTCAGTAGATATGAAGTGATGTCTCTAAGGTCACAGAGCAAATTGGTGGCAGAGATAAACACAGGCCTTCTGCGAGGTAATATCCTTCCCTAAATAGCCCCAGGCAAAATATAATATTATCCCTGATTCAAAAGAATATGTTTTTGTTGTTTTTTTTCTGACAACTTAAAGCATTAGGGAAAAAGCAGCATGATTATGCAGAGGTCAAAGAACTGTAATTAGACAGGTTTGTCCAGAGTAAGTTTCTACGCATTTGGAGAATCTCAAATGGTTTGTTCCATGGGGGTTTTCTTAAGAGGTAACTACTTACTCTAGTGTCAAGTTTATTGTCCTCATGCTCCCCTCCTTTGCTGTTGTTTTCTAAACCATTTCAGAGACATTTCAGAGGACACTTATAAAAAATAACTGTATTTTCGTACATAATAAGCAAAGCAACTACTATGCTCTAAGTGACTTGGAGGCTATCATGGAAGCCTACATTACATGTACATCACAGAATCCACACATGGGTCAGTTCATCAGGAACCCATTTTTCATAAGGATCATCCAAAAGAGAAATAATGAAGAACACTTAGGGGTTTGTTCACCCCAGACATCATAATTAAGAATCTGAAGCAAAGAAGGAAAAGAGTTAAGGGGCGGGGTGGGGAGGAAACCCCTCCCTACTCTCTACGAAAAACAGGAAAGTAGCCTTGAAAACAGCAGAGTCAAGGTACCAGGGTCCTGTAGTATGACAGTATGACACAGGTGTTGTCAGGGAAGAGGAATGTGTGCACTATGATACAAATAATCTGTTGAAATGTTGTTTAATCCAGTTTCTGGGAAAGCTGTCTTTAATTCCAGACAAAAACTAGAGTTATTATGGGGGGCAGGGATCTATAATCATTCAAGGGTATCAGAGTAGCTTCAGTAAAAATAGAAAATAAGATCTAAAAGTCTTAGAAAGGTAGCTGGGATCCACTAGGAAATGTGGCAGTAATTAGCTCCCCAGAAACAAATATCGATATGATTATTTACCCATGTCTAGGTTGTCTATTTTTAAATGATGAGGATGGGGTCACAAAAATAACTCAGGGTATGCTCTTCATACCTCACAAATATTAACATTAAAAGGTACCAGAGCCCAGTGGGTCTTTTAAACCCATTTGTTCCTTAACAGAGATTCTGCTCTATTAACAGTGAAGTCCTCCCGTGGCCTAATTTTCCAAGGGAAGAGGTACCGGAGAACAGATTGCTCAGTGTGTCTCACACTGAGCACTCACAGCCACTCTGTGATCTTGCCAATCTCCCGTCTGCCCTGGGATCTTGCCCAGTAAGGTTCCAAATTTTGAGAATTCCTCCACAAAAACCTTCAAATTTCTTCCTTATACATGAAATACACATAATGGCTCACCAAGAAACTCTTGGTGATCCAGGAATTTTTACATAACATCTCTAGCTCTCTGGTTTAAGTGTTTACAGATAGAACAAATAAAGACAAACTAAAAGTGAGTTTTCAGAGGTTATGTTGTTTACAGAACAACTATCCAGCCATCAATCTATCCATCTGTATTTACATTTCCAGGAAAAGGGAAACTAGGCAAAAAAAAATGTCACCATTTCCCACAAAGCAGCAAGCAGAAGTCTCATTCTGTCATCGGTGCCCCTGAAGTCTGTTAGCTGCGCATTGTTCTGCCTGCAGGCAACACACAAGCCTGGACTGATGTCTCAGTTGCAATCATAGAGCCTATACTTTCTCTATGGCAGGGGTAGGAAGTATGAATTTTTATTTTTCTCTCAACTTTCAAATGTCCCAAAACTTAGATTCAGATTCATTCCTTGCTCTACTGTGTCATTCCTCATGGATCCAACAGGAGAGCTAAACTCTAATCTTACTCCCAATTTCAGAAAGCAAACTAAATAAACTATAGTCAACTTCACATATATCACTATAAGAACAATATCACTATAAGAACAAAAAAACGGTAGAGTTATCTTCGGTAGAAGCACACAAGTTACAAAATAAGTTAATACAACTGAAGGGCAAATGTTAACTCTGAATTCAAGAGCAAAAATTTCTCAATCTGTTCATTGTTGGGAGCCATCCTGCATGGTTTCAAGAACTGTAGCCTCATTAATGGACAAAAGAGTCCCACAGCTAGGGCTAAGTGGAAAGGCCTTGGGGCCATGAGCCACTAAGGAGACAGAACCTACCCTCCTGGCAGGAGTGCAGCCCCTGCCCTCATCACTTTACCCTGTTTGGCCCAGGTGGATGACTGGTTAACCAATGATGGGTAAGACTCAAGGGAAGGGCAACCTAAGACAGGCACAGTCACAAAGGGACTATCAGAAAAGGACTTAGGTGACTATAGAGAAGGGGCAGAAAGACCTTCACCCCTCAGCTTTGTCATAGCCTGAGTCCTTGTTCTATCTGTAAAAAGTCTCCTAATCTCTTGGCTGCTTTGCTCCCCCTCCCCACCTGACTCAGCCTGAAAACAATGCCAGAGGCAGGTATGGCCTTATATTGGAATGAACAGCACCTGGGGACACATCCAGCCTGAGAAAGAATGTACATTTTGTCCTTTGAAGCCTGCTCTGCCTAGTATAACCCTGTTGATTACAGTGGCACCAGTGCTTTTAGTTATGCTGCCATAATAAACACAAGAGGGGGAGATGTTAGGGACCACTCTGTGTGGTTTCGGAGACTGCAGCCCCACAAGATCAGGCTCTGAAAGGGGCTAGTAAGCCTCCCTGGAAAACCAGGTAATGCAGGTGGTAGACATGATCCCACTCTAACACTGAGAATTCTCATGGGAATTAGGCCTGATAAATACATTGTATCCTTTGAAGCTTGATCTGCTTTGCTTTGTATGGTTCTGCTGATACAAACTGGATGTTTAAGTTCAAGGCATAAGGAGTAAACTCCTTATCTCATGAAACACGTCTTAAAGACCCTCTGGCGTCAGTATGACTAACAGACCCTGACCTATGACAGATCCCTGTGTTCCTTCAATTGTTATCTATAGATAATACCTGTTTTTGTATGATTATAGACTTTTGACATGGATTGATGAGCTATCCATGTATGATGTATACACCTACACATACCATTCCCAATAAAAGCCATTTGGGAGAAGGGCACAGGGTGTTCTCCACTAGAGGGAATTGCCACCCCCTTTCCCACCAGAACAGCAAGATTGTGTCCAGGACGACTTATTTCTCATCTGCGGTGGAAGGGAGGATTCTGCGGGATGGCGTTCCTCCCACAGTTCATGGATTACATTAGCTTAACCCTGGCTAACCCAATGCTTACATAAAAAACTACAAATTTATCACTGACACTTGCCAAAAAGTCCCTAAATAACTGTAAATGCCAAAAAAAGTTCTAATTCTTTGGGTTTCCAGGCAAATGAATCCCTTTTATGATACCACCATAATCTATCAATGCTTGAATGAGGGCAAATTTCTTCCCAGAAGTTTGATGAACTTGAGAATATTGAATTCTAAGTACTCTCAGTACACTGGCAGTGAAAAGAAATCAGAGTTAAATTATAATGAAAGCAAGTTGACAAAATAACTTTCAATCATTTTATTAAATAATGCTTCCCATTTTCTAGAGTGCTAATGAAATATAAAGAAGATAAACAAAACACATATTCATTTCTCATTTTTACCTGATTATAAAATTTTATTAGCAAAGGTTTATCATTTGTATTGTACTTTGGATTTCATAATGTAGTTTTCAAGGATATGTCATTGAACTCAATTTTCATCTCCAAGAAAAATAATGCCTAGAGGTCATGGGAATATAGTAATATCAAAATAATATTTGAAAGGTTAATAGTATAAAAAATAAATATGACATCACATTGAAAGCTATAGTAACAAAAGGAATAATATCTTGAAGTTGTTCCTCTTTAGAAAGGTTGCATTTCTTTTGGAAAGCAAGGAAAACTTATTGCAGAGGACAATCAAACAGTGGGATAATTTGCTTACCAAGGTAATGAAAGCACATTCATTTGATGCCTTCTGTTAGGTAAGAAAGATTACATATGTTTTGGAAGGAACAGAGTAGGTCTTTCCTGCTTAATGTAGATGTTTTGACTCAACAATTACAGAGAACCCTTTCAATCTCATCTCTGAATGAACAGGAGAGCAGGATGTGTTATGCTAAGGTCATCTTTATGGAAAGCAACCCTCTCCAAATTAAAGTTAGAAGGTAGATCTGGAGGAGTGTAAATACAATCCCAGCTCCCCCCTCCCAAGGAAATATCCTGCCTATCCAGGCACAACCATCTTATTCATGCCCATATAGAAGGTCCATAAGGTTCACATTTTGTTCTAATCAAAAGAAGTTCAAATTAGTCATGTCAATGAATGCATGTTATATAATAAATACATTTATTTTCTATAAAATGTTCCTTAGAAGAATTATAGAAATGTGCAAACTTTATTATTCCAGTATCATATTTCATTATAGTAACATACCCAGATCATCACTGGGTAAGAAGGAATTCTGAACAAGTTCTTGTGTATATTAGTCAGAACCACCTATATACAGAAACATGCTTGTGGAGTTCTGCTTTAATCAAAAAATTATTGGTGTCTTGAGATCAGCTTTCATGATTAATACTGATCAATTATGACAAGAAGCCTATTTAAAAAAAAAACACTTCTGCCATTTGAATTCATCAAGAAAATAAAAGCTGAATGGAACAGCCTAGCCTGCTCAATCAAATTGTTCTGCTAGACTAGATCATACCAGATTTGCTATAAGTAAATCTGGTAGTTACTTTAAATAACTACCAAAAAGTGACTTCCCCTAAGTGTCTGGAAATGCTATAGAGTCCCAGCTATACTTTGGGCATAAAGGAATATTTGGAGAGGAGGAAGGCAAAGTCAAACCACAGGAGCAGCGTTGGCATCACTAAGGATGTACACTAGCAGCACATTGGTGAAAGAAATGAATACAAAGTATTTATAAGACATAAAGATACAACATAAAAATGAAGCAATTATGGGAATATTGGCTGGATCCAGAAAACAGGTAATCCTAATATGACCATGAAGGAATCTTATAAATTCTAAGTGAGTGTCAGTGATGGAGTTTGTAAGAGAGTCATATTACAGTCGGTGCTCTGCAAACCCCAATTACTGAATCTTACACAGCCTGAAAAATTAAATAAAAATAAACATGGCATATCCCATCTCCTTGAAAACATTCTGTATATACAATTTTATTATACTGGGAAAAAATAAGAAAAGATACTAAAGGTATGATTTTCCTTGAACTGTCAAAATACAAAAGAAATGCAAAAAGCCTTCGTACAGATGTAGTGAAGTACTGGATTCTTATATTTTGGCAGGTGCTCAATATGTAGCCCACATAATCACATGCTAATGACTGTAGTGTGTTCATCAGCATGCATACCTGATTCCCTCTTGCCCAAGGGGGATAAAGCCAACTATACCAGAGCATGTTACTGTTTCTGTTTTTGATAAAAGTTTTGATAATATGCTTAATAAGAAAACTTTTCCAAAGAAGGTATATTTAGAAAGGTATATTATATTATGAAGAAGAATGATAAAATAATTCAAGTTTTCATAAACATCAAGATATTTTCAAGTAGCATATGAGTCATCATTTTGTTTAATTTATACAACCCAGATTTGGGAACTTTTTTTTTAAAATCCTCACCCGAGGACATGTTTATTCATTTCAGAGAGAGAGGAAGGTAGGGAGAGAAAGAGAGAAACACAGACAGACAGAAACAGAGAGAGAGAGAGAAACATCAACGTGAGAGAGAAACATCAATCAGTCGCCTCCTGTACACACCCTGACTAGGTATTGCACCAGCATCCTAGGGAGGTGCCCTGACCGGGATCAAACCTGCATCCTTTTGGTATATGGGATGAAGCCCCAGCCAAATGAACCACCCAACCAGGGCCCTGATTTTGGAACCTTTAAAAAAATCACTTTTCTTTTATAGTGGGAATGAAACAATGCGAATAACCAGAGGGTGAAATAGAAAGGTGACCATTTTGTTAACACTAGCCCACATTAGTTGTCTATTACACAACCCACAACATGCAATAAAAATATGGTTTTATTTTTTGGTTCAAATTGTGAGTAAATTCGTCATTAAATTTTGAGACAATTTTGAGATATGTTTAAATAAGGCAGTACTGTGTGTTAACACAGTTTCAAATTTGTAGAAAATGGTTAATTTCCCATGGGGCTTCCTAGAGAATGCTGTTTCATGACTCAGGGAGCAAGGATGGACATTTCCACTGTTACTGGAAGTTTAAGTTTGAACTTTACTTAACTTGAATGAATTTCCAAACTCCTAAAATGAAGGAGCAGTAACAGTTTCTCAAGAAGTCTAAGCCTTGCTAGTTTACGGTTGGTTTGTTTTTTTCCAGTGTCGCATAGGCCAGCCAGATACCAAAAAGATGCACATAAACTTTGCCTTAGGTGTTAAGTCTGTAAACTACTTAGGACTAAGTAAGTGAACAAGTGGATTTCACTATACTTTCTAAAGTACAATCTTAATAAAAGTAAGAAAAATTTGGATGCTGCCTTATATGTTAAATGACTAAGTCTTACCAAAAGTTGGCAAAAATTCAAGTTTTTAAAATCTTTTAAAAGGTAACAAAATTAGAAATCTTCTGAAAGTCTGTCACAACATAAAACATGACTAAGAAGGATTAAATCCTCACTTAAAATTTCTGGACTATTTTATCATGCAATGAAAGCAGCTCCATTCCCAGAAATGGTACAAAGTCCACACCAGGGTTTTTATGACTCCAAGTAAACTACACAAAACTCTCCGGAGTTGATTAGCAGCTTCATTGGACTAAAAGCAAAAAGGCAGAGAAGGAGAAATTGTTTGCAAGCGAGAAAGTATTGTTCCCAACAGCCATTTATTAAATGTCTCCACACCTATTATTATTTTCTTTTAATTACAACAAATGGCATTATTGGCATCTTTTATTTATAGCAGAAAAATACTTCTAAAACTTTTCTAGAAAATAAAACTCATTTGGGGAAATTTAATTGGTCTCCAAAATAAGGAGTTCTGATATTCTGGGGCTGAGAGTCCAGCATGGTTATTTCTACTTAATTGGCCTAGTAGTTAAAAACCAGATGCATATAATCCCATTTTGGCTTTAAATATATATCAATATAAACACGCATGTAAGTGCACACGTGCACTTGTGGAGAGAAGGTCCCACTTACAGTCTTGTCACTTTTTAATCTTGTCAGAGATACTGTTGGTGCCTTACCCACATCCCCCTGGTCCACCCCGGAAGTCACCTACAGTTTCCTCTTGGGCAAAAAGCTTCTGACCTCACCTGGGACTGCTCTTTGTCCAGGAGATGCCTACTCTTTCCCGCTCTCCCTGGTCGCAGCAACTTCATTTCCTGTTCAATCTTGACTAAACTTCTGCCCACATACACATTACTTAAAATAATCTCCTCACCTTCTCCATGAATCTTGTCTTCTATAGAACCAATGGGAACTGCTCAAAGGATAACCTCCCTAATTGTTCACCCTACCACTTATCATCAAACTCTCACCTGCATGAGTGCAATAGTTTTCCTAATAAGTGTTCTTGTTTCCGCTGTTCTCTCCTACAACCCATTCTCTCCACAGCAGCCAACGTGATCTTTTGAAAACATGAATCAGTTAGTCTCACTTAAAATCAGCTGGTGGCTTCCTCTTGCACTTGAAGTGGAGTCCAAACACCTCACTTTAGCCTATGATACCTCACAGTATTTGTCCTCCGCCTGCCTGCCTCCTTGATTTTATCTCATACTGTTCTATCGCTCACCCATTCCCCTCCAGCCATTCTGTTGTTTCCTGTTGCTCAAACACACCACCCAAAAGGTTTTGCACTTCAAAGTCTTGCATAGTTTGCTCCTTCTCATTATTCAAATCTCAACTCAAACATCATCTCATCAAAAAGACCTTCTCTGGACTGTTTAAAGTAGTCATCTCAATCACATTTGCTCATTCAATTTTCTTCACTGCACTTATTATTTTCTAAAATTGTCTCACTCTGTGAAACTTCTTTACTGTCTGTCAAAACTAGAAGATAAATCCCATGATAGCAGAGATCTCATCTGTCTTATTCACAAGAAAGCCCCTGTGCCTGGAACTCAGTAGGTCCTATATACTCAAGTAATATTTTACAGGTAATTATTACAACACGGTACCACATACAGGCCACTCAACACTACCACAAAATGTTCCTCTATGCTTGGTAACATTAAAACATTTTTCCACGAAAAAACTATGTGAATTTATTCTTGCTTAACAAATCAGTCCTAATGGGAACAAAAACATATTTGAAGGGACAGCATCAATATTCCTCCACCAAAAACAAGTGCCAGTACACGGGCATTGCAATGAAAATGGCAGTGATTGTGTACAGCAAACAAGGTCAGTGAATCCTTATTTACACTAACTTTTCAGCCTTTGAGTGGATCTCACCAACTGACACATAACACTAAATTTAAAACATTTTTGCATCCGTAAGTAACTGTAATTAAAATTGGAGTCTAAAACTTTTTTTAAATCTCAAATTGGTCTTCGAATGCCAATCTCTAAAAGTTCTATTTTCCTTCTTTACTTATGCCATAATAAATTATTTCCCTTCTTTCAAACTGTGTGGTCTCTCATATTTTATTGGAATGCCACCTCAAAATAAATAACCAGAATTTCAACATTTAAAGATTTCTTTTCTAATCAGGAAGTAGGGCTTTGTCTTTACCCTGTCTTACAGAAAAACGCCTTTGTGGTCTTGATGTTTCAAAGTAAAACCCTTTCTGAACCCAGTAGATAAGAAACTTTTAGTGCCTGTTTCTAACTGTTTGTGAGGGAAGGCCATTACAGAAAGTAAATAACAATGGAAATTGAATGGGTGCTAATAGAATTTTTGTTGTTGTTTTTAGACTTTCTTTTAAATTTTATTTCCCCACAACTATTTTATGGGGTTCAATTACACTAAATAATAGATATGATCCATTGAGGAGAACTACACATTTTGCTTAACTTCATAAAAATCTTTTTGTACTTTATATTTACTTGGAAGTAGAATGAGGTAACATGTTTATTCAATTTTACTTTCATGACAGCCCCCCTCACACACACACACACAAAATATGTAAGTTTGCAGGGCTACCCAGAAACCTAAAATCCTTCTACTGTTTTTCTTTCCCAAGAAGAAAAACTGTTTGGAGATATGATACTGGCAATATAAGTCATTACAGGTCCGATGTTACAGTTGTTACACAGCGCACAGTATTGAATCCACTGAATGAAAAGGGAGCACAAAGGGAATTTCCAAATGCAGCTGCTATTTCCCATTTGTTAAATCCTTTTACTGGACCGTATAAGTACACAGCTGGGAAATACTATAGAGTGGGAGTTAAAACAAAATATTTTGGCTTCCAGACATTCAGAATATACAATGGGTCCAGTGGAAAGCAATGCCTGACTTCAAAAGAGGGTGAAAGTTTGAAAACATTTTCAACAAGGATGATTTCTTTTAGATTAAGACATAACATATTTGTGAATTTAAACTATTTTATACTAACATAAATTCCACTTAAGATGAATTTGGTAAGTACAGTATTAATATATCTATTTTCTGACAAAATTTTAGATAAAGCTTTGAGAATAATTCATGGAAGCAATTTGGCACCTGCCAAGAGACACACAAAATTATACTGAGAAAAATAAGCAAAGTGCTCTCTAAAAAAGTAAAATATGAACTGTATTATTTCTGTCTTAACCTACATTTTCCAGTTTATTATTATCTGTCCATGGCTGTATTTGGCATAAAAGCAACAATATATCTTGAACCCACCCCTTCTCTCTATCCCATCAGCCTCCACTCTAATCCAAGCTGCTATCATCTCTTACCTGAATTTCTAAAATAACCTCCCAACGGGTCTGTCTTCCTCATTTTGCTCTGTCTCCCTCCCATTCATCCATACTACAGCCAGAATAATCTGTTTGGAATATTCTTAAACCCTTCAATGCCTGTCCATTGTATTGTACTTAGAATCAAATCTTACTTCTATAACGTCTCATTGGACATAGCCCATACCAATCTCTCCAGCCACATCTGATGATACACTGCATCCTCTCTCATTACACTCCAGCCACCAAGACTATCTTAAATTTCCTAAAACTCAGCTATATTTTGTCACCTCAAATATTTCATACAGGCTATTCCCTTTGCTATTTTTACTCCTACTTCTACTCTTTGCCTGGCTCGCTCCTATCATCCTTAGGTCAGTGAGGGCATTCCTACCTATCCATTCTAAATTAGGTTTATGCCATTATATTCTCACATAGCACTCTGTTCTTTTTCTTCCTAACACAAATCACAATTTTAATTATATATCTGTGTATATATGCAATCATATATGCAAGTTTGTTCGTTTGTTTGTTTGTTTACATTCCTTCTCCTAGATACAAACTCCATGAAGGCATAATCGTGCACGTTTTGTGCACCAGCACCTAGAAGAATGCTGCACCCAGAGAAGGTGCTACATAAATATTTGTTGAAATAAAAATAAAACGCAGCTCCAACATCTTGCCAAAAAGTCAGTGGCAGTGACTGGATATCTATTTCTCCACGCTGTCTTGGAGGTATAAAATGAACCACTAAAGTTCAATCAGAAACACAGACTTTTAGTCTTGCTTTATTATATGCCTTCTCTCTTTGCCCTATTCAAGGCAAAGAAATCTTCCAGTGGATCTAATTTTATAATGTTGATACCCTTTGAATCTAAAACTAGTCTAGAAAAGTCTCAGTTTTTCTTCCAATCTCCTAAATCTCACCTATTGCTCGAAAGCACTAGTTATATCTGCGAAATCATCTGAAAGAAAAGAGTCTGTATCCATATATTATGAAGTCAAGTCTTTGAATTGAATCTAAGACATTAAGCACAGTGCAAGAATTTAAGTATATGTTATTAGTAGTAAAGGCATTTTTTAATATTAGCTTATTTTTAATTAAGGAATAAAAATTTTTCCTAATTGCCCACTTAAAATATTTCTCATTAACTAACTTAAGCAAAAGTTAAGAAATATAAGACAGAGTTTAAAATTCCTAATCAAATAAAATATGTTAAGATTTTGGTGAGTTGTAGATGGTGAAAAATGAATATTTTTGCTTTAAGTTAGACAGTGAATATTTCTTACTATGGTTTCTGTTTTGATGGTTAAAGACAGAATTGAACATAAGAAAGCTGGCTAACACCCTGCATGTATCCAATGTCGTTGCTTCTACCTTTAGAGAAAACTCTTCCGGTCTGATGGAATGACACTCAGAAGTTTTGCATGTGCTTTTGAAATTAATATATAGGAACATAAATGAGAAAATCTTTATTATAAGTCAAGAATGGCTGCCAAAAATGAAAACTACCTGCATTTCCTCCTGAAGATGTATTCTCCATATGATCTCATTCACGTAGACATGTTTGCTTAATACAATTTTTCAATACTAAAACACAGCCACACTTTATTGATCATATGTATTTTGTGGTATTATCAACTTCATCACCTTAAATTTGGAGATTCAGAGAATATGATAACCAAATCTCCCCCCAAATTAAATTAAATATATTTTGGCAAGGTGACCTAATAACGGACAAAAACTAAATCACAAACCATTTTTCAATTTTTCCCAGTTAGAATAACTAATAATATACATGGTGGTTGTTTTATGATCTGAGCACAATGAACTCTAATAGTATGTATTTTGAGCTTTCTCTAAAACATCTATTTGTAATAAGACCTAACCAACACACTTAGTGACAGTGGTTAGATTTTAAACGCTCACCATTCTTTGCTGAGACGACAGAACGCTGTCCCAGTCAGCATCTTGTTGAATGGTATTGACAAGTGTTGGTAGCTCCTCAGAGTGAGGTTTGTTGTGCATTATGGGGTGCAGAGGCAGATGGGAGGCCACATGTTGATCACTGCTCTCTTCCTTTTCCCTTGAGGTCAAATCTTGGGTCATCGCTTCCTCTCCATCAGCTGAACAGGCAAATGGAGAGGTGGCTTGCTTGGAAGACATTCTTCTGCAGAAGTAGAAAACAGCATGAATTAAAAAGGACTGTTGATGACAAAAAAATACCCTTACATTTGACTAATTCAAGAAAGAAGAAAAGTTATCTAACTTCGGAGATGTTTACCATCTACTCTAAACCACTGAAAAAGAACTCTTAGCTTATCTATTCCACTTCCCCTTTTTCATTTTAACTTGCAAAACTCTTCCCAGTAATTGCTGCATATTTTCTCTCTTACCAATCCATAAATGAAGATTTTATGGAATATGTTTTCATTATGTATAGTATATGTATGTGTGTATTCCCCACCCCCACTTCTCCCAACTAGATTATAAGCTTCTTGAGAGTAATTTGGTTGATTTGTCTAGCAATGAAAAAAAAATGAATGAACTGGGAAATGAGCCAGCCTGGAAGATGATTTGTAAGTACATATATCCAAATTTCACTTAAGCTTTACATCGGAACACAAGAAGTCTGTGTAAGAAAACAGAATCAAAAGAGTAAGTAATCTGTGATGGGAGTCCCAGGCAAATTTGGTCCTGAATTCTCAGTTTACACCTTGCATTGAGCGCTAGGTCTAACACTGTGCAGTGTCAGTGTGATCCTTTTCTAAAGACCTTCAAGCTGTGTCAACTGCTATAATTTAACTTTTAGGTGACACATCGATTGAGTGGCTGATTCTGTTAGACTAGTCTTAAGGCACTTTTATAACATGTGAATTGAGCATATGAAACAACTATGCCTTTTTTAATATTAGGAAATATAAACAAGAATCAAAACATTTAGTATGAAAATAGTGAAATGTCTATAATGCATAATATTTTCAAAGCTCCAAACACAGTTACTGAACATCCATCTATGTATCTACACGTGAACATTGATTACATTCAGCTTGATTGCTTGGTCTTCAGTCTGTGCTTTCATATACTATGAGAAAATCATTATTATTAAACAGAATTTCAAAACTTTTACAATATCACCTTATCAAGATGATTTTCTTTTAAATCTTTTTTTTTAGATTTTATTTATTTATCTTTAGAGGGGAAGGGAAGGAGAGAGGGAGAGAAATATCAATGTGTGGTTGCCCCTTGCACACCCTCCACCAAGGGACCTGACCCACAACCCAGGCATGTGCCCTGACTGGGAATCAAACCAGCAACCCTTTGGTTTGCAGAGCAGCACTCAATCCACTGAGCCACACCAGCCAGGGCAAAACCACCAAAAATTTTTAAATTGAAATAAGAGGCAATTGAGCATCTTTTCTAAAACTTTATGTCATTTTTGGGTTTTAGCATATTTAGCTCTAAAACTGCTGTGTAATGAAAGGAATAAAATCCCCACCTTAATTGCTCTTTAACATGAATTGATTTCATACCATTTTTTAAAAAAATGTACAAATCAGTTAACATAGGAAACCACATGAGCATTTTTCAAATTAGCAAATCATTAACTTGCTAGTACTGTTTCTACAGACAAATAAATACTGATTAAAGGGTCTAGAAATCTGAGATTAACAGTTAAATTTACAAATCTGTCACATGCTTTCATGAATATTGCAGTGAAGGAAATATCAAGTGCAAAGAAAAATAATTAAGTTAATTCCAATTTAAACAGTAGTTTTTATGTAGCAGCCCATGTTTCACATAGGATTTAACAGCTAATGCTAAATTTCTCACAATTAATGAGGGGGCTCAGATTTAGTATCCTACAGTGAAAAAAAATTAAGATAAGATCAGCTAATCTAATTATGCACAGTTCTAAATAAAAGTATTATAGGTTTTTGAAGTGCTTTGAAACATATTAAAATACCGACACCTACGTAGAATAATCATTCTAAAAATACAAAAATTTCATCTATTAAACTTGATACTAGAAAATAAAATGGGGAAGGAAGTACAGGAGAACGTCTCTATCTTCTCTGAAAAGAAATAAAATGTCCTAAAGAGTGCTGTACCAAAGAATGAGGTACGTACATTCTTGATGAATTTCTATGACTACTAACAAATGGACTAATTATACACACTTAAGGAAAATGATACCAAAGGATGTTTCTTAGTCCACATGAATCACTCAGGGGTGTCCAAGCTGCGGCCTGCACGTGGCTCAGGATGACTATGAATGTGGCCCAACACAAAATCATAAATTTGCTTAAAACATTATGAAATTTTTTTCTGATTATGTGTCGCAGTGTGTTTTATGTGTGGGCCAAGACAAATCTTCTTCCACTGTGGCCCGGGGATGCCAAAAGGTTGGACACCCCTGCTAGAGTTTACCTCACTGGACTCATAAATACTACAGTAAGACCAGGCAAATTATAACTGTCACACAAGTTTATCAAGAGCTTGCCGTAAACAACAAGAATGTTTTTATAGTTCAGATAATGGCAGTATCAATAATGTAATCATTCACATTAAAAACAAAAGAATGAATTTACTGCTGCTTTTTAAAACAGCTTAAGACAATTGAAAGTCATAATCCAAAACTCGTAGGGACTTTAGCTCCCCAACAAACATCCTCTTGTTATAAAGTGACTTGGCTCCTTTCAACAGCAATATCTGTGACTGTTGCTTTAGTGTAAATTAATCATGACACAAAATGCAAAAGTCTCTTAAGAATAATTTCAACGGCAAACTGCACCAATGAACAATAGTGCACAATCCTAATTAAACACAACCATACAGCTGTAAAAATAGACTAAATCTGTCCAGAGCCATGAGTTGAGTTTAAAGCCTGGTTTGTTAGAATGTTTTCTTAAGGAAGGCTGGGCCCTCAGTCTTAATCAGCCAATAAATTATTTCCTGCAATTACATTAAATAGAAAATTATCTCCAAATGGGGAGTGTTAATTGAAAATCAAAATTCAGAGGGAAGTTTAGAAATTACACGCTGAACACAATTAGTGAGGAAAGGCTTCACCTCTACTTCATCAACAGTCTTCTGGTGATTCCTCCAGTGACCATTCAGGAAAGCTACCTATTTATAACATCATACAATTTTCTTATTTTGCACCTACAAATACAAATGTACATTAAGGTTGAAAATAAAAAATAGGCTTTAAAAAAAACCACTCCTGATTCTGACTGTTCAGCCTCAGCTCACACCATCATTAAGGCACAAGAAGAGGGGAAGGTAGGACAATGATGCTAACAACCAGGGAAGGTATACTCAACTTCGAAATCTCTGCCTTTAGCAAGGGAATTAACATTTTGTTATTCAAAGAAGAATACTTTTCCATACTATATTTTACTTAAGTGTCTTGTGTTTACTAATAGTTCTCAAATATGTTGTTAGCAGAGAAGAAGGTAATTTTGTTCTTATTGCTAGTATTGCTCCACTCTGGACAATTTCTTTTGATAAAATTGCTGGGCTTATTTCATGTTTGTTTGTTGTTCATTTTTATTTTTTTAATTTTTTATTGATTTCTAGAGAGAGGGGAAGAGAGGGTGAGAAACATCGATTCTCCCTCGGCAACATCAGTTGCCTCTTGCACCAGGGGGCCGGACCCCCAACCTAGGCATGAGCCCTGACTGAGAATCAAACCCAAAACACTTTGATTTATGGGCTGATGCTCCAACCAACTGAACCACCCTGACCAGGGCCCAGGTTTGTTTTTTATTTGATTTTGTTGTAGTTTTTGTTTGGGGTGGTGGTTTCATTGGATTTTTCAAAGGAAAGTATGTACAAATGCATTTTAATGCACAGTTTATTAAATAAGTCAGATTCACTGATTAGATTCGATTTACTGATTATTTTTTGCACAATTACTTTATTAAAGAGTCCTCCAATTTACTGATTACATCCTCATTCATTTCATTTCTTTAGTTTAACTTTCCCTTTTAAAACATTTTACTAGACCAACTAAACAGTATTCTAGAAGCTGCAAAGCCTCTTGGTAATGCTTTTAATATAACCACTGCACCATGGCTACTCTCTTTAGAAATGTATAAATCAAATATACACCTGTTTTAATGTTTTATAATGTCATATCAGATGCTTACTTTTATTTTTAATGCTCATACCAGTAATTTTCCATTACAAAAGCTTTCACCCCCAGTGTATTAGAATGGTATCTTACTTTAGCTGCTGCCATATATAACTAATACGCAAAAGAATAAAAATCCTTGTGAAAATGGTCAATCTCCATGTGACTTTACTTTGTTTTATTTTTGCACTATAACTTAAAAATCATTCACATGAATTGTTTTTTTAATTTGTAGTAAGAAAAAATCTCCCTAGTTATACCCCCTGAAAACAGGGGGTTACAATGGAAGTGCTGACACAACCCTAACTAAAGCAGCGCAAATGTTGCCGCTATAATACACAAAATCAAGTTCTATTATTCTAAACGATCCTCGCTCATGGGATTTTTCTTTACTGTGCTCCCAGCCAAACTGCTGAAGCATGAAAAATTTAAATGCAATCAAATGCGCCCAATTCTACTTTACTAGAACAAGTGTCTACAGTGGTACAATCTTAAAAGGAGATGCAACAGATTTGTTTGGTGTTTTTTTTAACTGTTTATTTATAATACAGTGCATTGGAGATAAAATAAAAGAGGAAATTACACTCACATGGTACCAGTGTATTGACTACACAGAGTACATTATAATCAGAGAGAAAAACCACATTGTCAACTTATCACATTGGTTAAACAAGATGGTTTTCTGGGGCATGGCTATTATCAAGTAAAACCTCCAAAGAGAATTACATATCTTTGGGACACATAAAACTAAATTCCCATCATGTGTTCCCCGAGTTTGAAATGTCTCTGCCCAGCAGATCAAGTGAATTCCCAGGATGCCAGGCCACTGGAAAGAACTTCAGGGCTTAGGACTTTTGGGAATGAGATTGTCAGGGATAAAGTCTCCTGTAATGGATAATGTTTTCTAGGAAGTCAGTAGGAGTGCCTCTGGAAAGATGATCATTATTTTATTCCAATACCCCAGTATAAAATCTGAATATTTAGACCACTACAAACCTAGTCAGACAGTAAATTTACTTTACATCCTTTAACAAGATATCAAGATTAGCTGGTCCATGACACTATAAAAGGGCGAGGACTGGATATGTACACAGTAAGTGCTCTACTTCAGAAAATCATACTTTCTAGAACTTCAAACTTTTCTGGTTTGATGTTATTTTTTTTAAAGTTATTTGTATATGTTTAAAAGTTAAGATTATTTTAAAACAGCTTTGTCATAAGGCATAGCCACTCAAAATTACTTTTTTTTTTCTTTACTACTACTTGGGAAAAAGCCCATCTCTAAACTATCATTTGGTGCTTAATGTAACTGTAGATCGGAGCTACTGAATTTATTAGAACAATATTTTTAAACTGATTTTTTAAATATTTTCATTACTTCTAACATTATTATCAAATGGCATTCACTTTTTAAGTATGTTACATTTATTCAAAAGGAGCCCTGATTTGAATATAAAGTGATATTTTAATAGTTGGTGTGCTTAAAGAAAAAATTTAAAATTCAAGCCAATGGTCACTTTTTTTTTTTGCTACTCCATCTAGGTTACGACGGTAGATTTATTCCAGTCACAGAATTCATTGTTAATTCAATCCTGCAATTGATCCGATACTGGGAAATAAACAACCAATTTTCAAAAAATGCAATAAGTGCCTCTCCTTTAAAGGAGCATGAGCAACAGATATTTTCAGCTGCCCAATGCAGAATGCCCAGGAGCCCCGACCAAGGATACCAGTCCAGCCAACCTAGGGCAAAGAATGACTGAAAAACCTGCCTGAACTTCCAATTCCTACATTTAAGGATGGTGGGAGCATGTGGGGGTCGAGGGAGGGAGGAACCCTGGTCCCAGACATTAAAATAAAGACGTCCGTTTTAACACTTTTCCTATCTCACCTGGGTAAAGCCTGTGCTGTTGTTAGTGATTCCTTGAACTGTGTTATACAGCACTACCTCCTCTCCCCAGCTCCACACCCTCAAACTTCCCAAGGCTCCTGCCAGGTTTTTCTCTCTTCCATCAGTTTAATGAGAAAATTTCAGTGAAAAAGAAGGTAATTGTTTTCAGAGCTATCTTGGAGAGTTATAAGCCAAACTTTTCAAGTTTGTAGTGGCTCATTCAGAACAGATATGGTAACATAAGCAGACATTGTCTGTTGGAAGCAAACTCACCGATTCGTGATAGCTGTCAAATCAACAGAGATGAGGCAAATGAAATATACTTGAAGCCCTTGAAGTATGTCTAAGAAGGGGCTTAAATTAATGGATTGTAGCTTATCTAAGGCTTCTAATTTTTCACAACAAAGCACCAAAATTGTCTCCAAAGGCCTTCTGAGGTTCTTACAAAACAGGAACTACCTGGAACAGATTCTTCTCAAGTCATCAAAGTTTGTGTTTCTAGAGTTTATATTTAGCTGACAATATTGCTGTCACTTTATATAGCTTAAGACTGTTCTTTGGACTAGAGCTCATATGTCTTGGAATGCTTTGACTCATGAATTGTTTCTCCTGATAATGTTACATCACGTAACCATCTCTGTCTAATTGGTTAGTATCTGCTGGAAGAGGCAGTGACCAGCCTAACCACTGGCCTGCCTGCTGGACTGCCTATGGAAAACCTACAACTATTACATGTGTCCCTGCGCATCCACTTTCTTCCTGGGATCAAAACAACTTGACTTCATGTAACCCCTATCTATAGTTTTTGCCTGACAGAAATAATATTGAATTTTTCTCACAGTTTATGTACCAGTAACTCATTGGGATTCTTTGCTCTGGGAGCCAGGCCCAAAATATATAAATAAAATCAGTCACTTAACAATAAGGGCAAAACCAAACAATAGCTACTATAAATATACACTAACTTAGAGGATTTTAATCAAGCGCAATGACTTCATAGTTCAACTGAAGGACCTCAATGTGGCTTGAGTGAAAGAAAGAAAGCTGTATAAAATAATAAGAGAATGAATTTATTTATATGGATTCACTTTGAATCTCCTCTTCACATGAGATGAGAACCATAATTGCTAAAGTGATTATCAAACATGTATTTGTTAGCTTGAAAGATACTAGTATGGAAGCCCAATTTATAAGATATTTCATCCGATTTTTAATAAAAATTATAAACCAAAACACTAATTTCTCAGCGAGAAAAGGTAGGAGGTGTCACTGAATACTTTTCCACTCTTACCTCTATTTTTCCCTTTTTAATACTGCCAGAAAAAAAGAGGAGAATGAAAATTGATAGTTACAGGTTGCTTCAAAAAACGAAGGCTCACGCAGGGTGACAGTGAACAAAACTATATAAATAAGCTCATCTCTGGGGTTCTCCTTCAACTAAATAAAGCAATCCAGCAATTGCTCTCTTTCACGTGATGAAATAAGGTATACATTTCAGGTTCCAATCGAATAGGAGGAGGCAGAGGGAGAGGGAGGGGCTAGGGAGGGAGAGAGAGAGGGCGAGAGAAGGAGGGGGAGGGGCGAAGGAGAAAGGGGAGGAGAGAAACAACTGTGGCTTTGCAGTTCATTTTCAGTTTGTCTACTTAATGAAAACCTCATTGTACAACCCTGAAAACCATTTCCAGCAGGCAAAGTATTTCTGATTCAGCAGAGGTTACACAAGCATCAAAGCAGTTAAATATAGGTGCCAAGCCGCATTGCCAGGAGCTCTTAGTACTGTGAGTTAGTGTTACCTGACAGCTTAGTGAATATAAAATTACTTGTTTCGCCAATTGAAGACAATCAAATTGTCACCTTCCATTGTAATAAAGCACAACTAGTGATCAGCAAAGTGCAAACATAATTACCATGAAGAAAACAAAAAATCAAATCTAAATCTCTCTACAAAGTAAACACATCTCTCTGGCTTCGCCCAAAAAGGAGTGTATTTTAATACTGAAGGCTATGATGCAATGTTTATGTTATTTAACAATAAGATTTATTAGTCTTACATTAAATTAAAACGAAAAACAACAAGAAAGACCAATTCATAAAAAGTGAATACAAATACCAATAAGAGCACTACAACTTTCCAGACAGAGTAGAAGGCCCGCAAATTATATCACTGCCATTTGGGCTGATAATGTTAAGTGTATGTCAGCAGCACATCCATTATAAAAACCACGCTTTCAGAAATTTGTTTCTCGCTTAGAAACCTCTCCGAACATTGAAAATACAGGTAGGATCCAACCTCAAAAGCTTTTGTCTTAATTTTTCCTTAAAAGAAAAATGTTATGCCTGATTTTTGTCTTCTAAAGTACCCTGTATTTTTGAGGTTGAAAATTCACCTCACAAAATTGATTTAGCATCTTTATCCAAGTTTAGAAAAACAACTGCATAGGGGAATGTAGGGTACATGTCCACAACTATTATTGAGACACTCGGCATCTGGAATTCTCATCCAAATTTGGTGGCTAGATTGGCCCACTATCAAAGTGATTTCAGTAACCCAAACCTGGGTTAGCATTAAAGCACTGACAATCTGACATGCTTCTCCCATACCCTAAAGACTCCTCAGATATAAATATAGATGTTGCTCCAATCTGCATTTTAGTAAAGTGATTTATATCTAACTCAAAATTTAAAACATTCGGATTTACATCATTTCTTCCAATATGTCAAAAATTATGCTTCCCATTCTCAGAACACTCATAGGAATTTTCTTCTTTCATCAATAATGTCTTCCTTTTCTTAAAAAAAGAAAAGATTTTATTTATTTATTTTTTGAGAGAAGGGAAGGGAGGGAGAAAGAGAGAAAGAGAAACTTCAATGTGCAAAAGATATCCATGGTCTCACACATGCTCCCAACTGGGGAGCTGGCCCACAACCCTGACTGGGAATCAAACCAGTGACCTTTTGCTTCACAGGCCAGCACTCAATCCACTGAGCCACACCAGCCAGGGTAATAATGTCTTCCTTTTATCAAAAAAGTATATCATACCAACAAGCTAATGCCTGATACTCCATTTTTACCTGATACCTCTGTTGTAAATAATATCATTTGTAATCCTCTAACTAAAAAACGGATTAGTTAAGGGAAAGAAAGAAAAACTGCACCAGAGTGAAAGTGGAATGAATTAGGGACTGTCAACAACATATAATTGCCTAAGCTTGAACCTTTGCATATAAATTTAGACATTTGCATCTGATACATCATTCCTTAGAACGATGCTTTCATCCTTTATAAATCTGAAATGGCCAATGAATCTTATGTTGCATTCCTATTCCTCCATTCCTCCCTTTATTTAGGGAAGGGTTACATTTTAGGGGAAGGGGTTAGATGAAGACACTGGGTTGATTTTGTACTTAAATTAGAAGCAGAATTAGGATGAGAGAAACTGGAAAAAGGGAAAGTCCAATCTTGGAAGACTTATGGTGATTTGAGATAAATTTCATACAGTTAAGAGAAGTCTGGATGCGAGAAATAAGACTGCTTTAGGAAAGGATTTTTTTCCTTGACCTTGACAAATTTCAAATAATATGATGAAATTTTTTCAAGGGATCCTACTTATAAACTTAACACAATAAAAACCTCCCAGTAAAAGGGATGTGATCAGTAGTTTTATAACTTCAGTGACAAATAACTTCACACATTCCTAAAATTACACTCTTATAGAATATTTGTTATCACATAGTAATAATAAAAAGTATCAGCAAGAAAAGAAAGGAAACCTGTTGTCAGAGAATGTCTTCCAGATCCAGAAAGACAAATGCTTGCATAGATAGTATCAAGCTTATAGTAAGTGGAAGAAAAATAGAAAACATAAAAAGATTTTGTTTTATATATAAAAAGAAGCTTACTCTGTATGTTCCTTAAGGATAGGGATCATGTCTCTTGTTCATTCCTGGATCCCGAGTACACAGCACAATGCACACCACATTATAGACAATCAATAACATTGGAGCGAAAGAGGGAAAATCAGAGAGAAGGGATGAGCAAATAGCTTCTTTTGTTAAATTAAAATGAATAGATAATCACAGAACTACTATTCACATGTTAAGGCTACCTACCTAAACATTATTCTCTCTGTATACTCTTCCTACCAAGCATCTCATCCCTTAACATCTAACTCATATGATTTTTACATCTATATCCACAACACTGAGCTCTTTCTCATTTCCCTGAAATACAACAGTCCTCAAATGACTGCTAGATATTTATACCAAGATGTACTCTGCTATGTCGTAGTCAACAAACTTAAAATTAGATTCATCATTATTTTCCTCAACATCCTCCCTCATTCATTCACACCCAGAAGAGCATCATTCTCAGAATCATCCAAGTGCAAAACATGAACAGTATATCAATCTTTTCTTTTTAATCTTTGATCCTCATTGCTAGCCTGTCACTAAGCTCTAGCAACTCTTCCTTAATAACGTTTCTTAAGCTCATACCTTCTTACCATATTCATAATCATTTTAGTACTTTCTTGTACTTCCTACCCAGCCTTTTGCAAGAGACTCTAAAGTGGATTTCTTAATTTCAGTATGTCCCCCCTCTCCCCAAGAGTGTTGGTATCAATCTTACCAACACTCCCTTTATCAGATCCAGAAAAGTCAGTAGGTTTTGCCTAATGACAGGAAAAAGTCCAAACTCTTGACTCTGGCATTCAAAGTCCTCCATACAAATCCAACCAATCTTTCTAAACTTATCTGCTAGTGGTCTACGATTTACCCTTTTACTCTAACTAGATTGATTCAGTCAGACTGTACTTATTACCTCCCAGCCTTTTCTTTGCCTGTCTCTCCAGACTTTCTTCAACTTGCTTTCACATCTCTGGGAAACTGAGACTATCCCAGGTAACTATCCACCAATCACATCTAATAAGTGTCCTGAAAATGTATTTTTTATACCACTCATTCAACAATCAATGCATACTACCTTACATATCTTTTTACAATATATATGACATCATTATATTTTTGATAAGTAATTACAAATTTTTAAAGTACAAGAACAAAATCCTAGACTTGCTGTATTTCTAGTGTGCCTAGTATAATATGGTACACAAAGAAAACACGACAAATATTTGGCCAATTATTTAAATATTATTGAATGAATAGGCAAAAATAAATTTAGGGTATTGTACTTAACCAGAGTATTTAAAGTAAAGCTTCTAGATTTCTGTATGTAAACTGGTTTTCCAGGGCTATCTCCTGTTCCACTAGCCCCTTGCCAATAAATTTTACTTCATATTTTAAAAGTTCTACATATTCTAATGGGTAGATAGACAAATAAATGGATGAATATGGATGTATAGATGGATGAATGGATGAGTGAAGAGACAGTTCACTCATCTGTGAAGATGAGTGAAGATACAAAGATAGTATTTACTAGATGCTTAGAAATTATCAGTACCTGTGCTGAGCACTGTTGCATGTACTATCTCATTTAGTTCTTAAAACAACCCTAGAAGTTAGGTAATGTCATTATTCCTATTTTACAGATAAGGAAACAGGACACAAATTTTTTTTTCTGAAAAAAAATTAAAACTTGCATAAAGTTGTACACAGTAAATAAAGAAGACAGAATTTGAACTCAGGTGGTATAACTCTAGGGCAGATTTAAATAAAGATAACTGAGAGTAGATCTAAATTAAGTAGATTATTAACTATTTTCAAGCATTATCTGAATTTTCTTTACTAACTTGTACACTTCCTATAGAATTTTATTCTTAGTATTTGTTAGCCTAAATACTCATTTAATCCAAGCTTATTAAAAAGATTTGCTAGCTTTACTTTTCCTTTCCTTTTTACTTCTGTGGTTGGATGTTTTTAATTACCGGCTAACAATGAGAGAGAGAGAGAGAGAGAGAGGGGGAAAGAGAGAGGAGAGAGACAGACAGGTAACCTTTAAGTAATTCATTTGACTCTCATTCCAGTTTGACAACAAAATTGGTTACGGAAGTAGTTATGCCATTGGCATACAGGGCTATAGCTTTATACAGTACATTTTATACAACAAATATTTTGTGGGGTGTTAACTGTCCATGCTTTCCCTAGCATGCTTTTTCTGGTTGGCCTAAATGATCAACACTTAATTATATTCTTATACAGACAATTGTGAGATAAGATAAGGATGTCACTGCCCCTCCATTTCAAGGTCCAGAGAAGTAAGAGATCAAATTTCTACCTTTAGCTCTTATCAGAGAAGCCACAAAAGAAGCATCAGGTACAACTGAAGCTGTTTCACTACAAAAGTAAATGCCAGGACAGCTTGGAAGAAGGAAAACAAGATGAGGTACTTGAGCAGTATATATTAACCCACCACCCCTCTAGAGTTTATTTCAGGAAATTTAGAGTAGTTTAGATATCCTCTTAAAATCTGACTACCATATAACATTACACATACCCTAACTTTTGTGGGAAAGAAAGAGAAAAGGCCCACACACAAGGGCATGGATTTTTATAAATTATCTGTGAAAGATGAAGAAAGGTTTTCACCATCAGCCCAAAATTTCACATTTTTTATATACACAAAGCAGTCAAGCTTCACAAAAAACAAACGAACAAACTAAAGTGCTGCTCTCTTGTATTTCTCCCTCTCTACTTCCACCACCCTTCCCTTCTTCACAGCTATCTGCTTTAAGTTAATCTCACTTGCATTTCTGTAGCATATTATCGTAAGCAGCTCTACTAGAACATGAGAATCCAATTGTTTCCACTTAATCATTGCACAGAGTGGTTTGAGGTAGCATTATGAAAAGCAAGTATGCCTACTCTTTACCAAGCACCTTATACGCACCCCTACCAAGCCAGAGAACTCCTACTTCTCCCAAGCTTTTCTATGGGAAAGAATCCTGCATCATTTAGACAGTTCTGTTTTTCCTTTTGATATAAACACTACCTCACGATTCCCCAGAACTGAACAACTTTTACGACTACTATGCCTAATCTATTTGGTTATTTTTCATTACTTCAAAAGCAATTCTTTAATTGGCACCCATGGTGCCTAGAACAGGAAAAGTGCTATCAGACTTGAATCTACTGCCAGAAGAAAAACGATGGCGTAGTGAAACGGTTCAAGTGGGGACTCAAACCCCAGGCCTCTCACTTATTGGATCTGTAAACCTGAGGAATTCCTTCACTCTCTGGGCCTCCATGTCCCCGTGTGTAAAATTAGAGATAACACATCTTCCTTGAGGAGCTATTGTGTAGGTTAAATTAATACACATGTAAGTACTTGATATTTGGTAGATATTAAATGAAGGCTAATTTCTTTTAAATAAAACTTCACAGAAAATTGTTTGACTCAAAACACAAAAATTTTTCAAGAGAGAGATTTGGAATTTTTACAAATCACAATAAATAAAAGTTTCATGGAATAGTTTTCCAGTGGCAACCCACAACCCAACACTGAGTGAACAGTGACTAGGACTGTGCCAACAGGTTGAAACGAATAGGCTACCACTTCCCAAAACGGTAGGCATGAGAAAGATTCACTCTGTCTGTAGAAGAAATCAAAGCATACGGCATCTGCTGCTGAGGACTGTGTTCCTAAGGATAACAGTGTCCTGGGCTCTGGGTACCAGACCTCCTGCAATTAACCTCTTTCTCTGATTTTCAACCAAAGCAGTCCAAGAATTTGAAGACTACACCAGTTTTCTCAGAATTAATTTTTTAAACAGAAGCAGCGTTTCAGTATACTAGAATAGCTATGAATGCTTGAATTAATTTGACAATAAATAAAAAGTCTAAGCTACTATGTCCTATGAAATTCACTGATACATTTTGAAGCTTTATTATTTGCTTTTCTATTGGAGAAACAATTTCCCTAATAGATGAGTATTCCCTGGCCTGAAACTTTAAGTGTTTAA
>PVKM010005033.1:35000-49478 GCA_004027735.1 Carollia perspicillata
ATTAAATCTCAAACAACTCCGCAATAAAACCATTAACTTACTCCATTTGCAGATGAGCAAAGTGGGACGTAGAATAATTTAGCTTTGGTTATAATGCTAGTAAATGGTAGAGAAGATTTCAATCTGTTCTGACTTTAAATCCCAAGGTTTTAATTTTTATACTAAGTTCCCAGTATTATCCCTTACTGAATGCTAACTACATGCTAAGAACTACACTAGTTGCCTTACATAGGTTAGTTCTAAGGTCCATAATAACCTTAAAAAAATGAATGCCTTTGTCCCCATTTTACAGTAGAGAAAATAGAGGCTCTGGGAAATTAAATAACTTACCTAAGGTCACAAAACCAGTAAGAACCAGCACCAGAGCTTTAACTCTGCTGTGTTTGGCTGCACCTTTTCCACCACATTATGATGTGCGTATTTCAGTTCCCCACTCCTTCCTCTCCCATGAGACCCTTACCCATTGCTACAGTTCCAGATTCCACTTCCAAGGCTCAGCTAATATCTTAACTCCGCCGTAAGCCAGTCAGAAACATATCAACCCACCATTGCATTCCTATTGTAATTATTTGTGTAGCATTCATTTACTTTGATGAAGACAGTTTTGTATTTGTCAGTCCCCCGTTCTATCTGTTTATGTCCTATGTCCCCAATCAGTCAACCCTTGGAAGTGCCCTGTAGCAGGTTCTTCAGGCAGTTTCTACCATCCAAATATATCTTACATTACTCTCAATAAGCCTCTAGAGGGAGATAAGCATTCTGTCATATAATTTGTATCCCCCAAGATAGCTGGCAGAATCCTAAACACAATTTAGGGTTTACCAGTGTATGGATTGGCTCCATTACATTTTAATTGTAGGAAGTTTTCAGTAATGATAATACAATAATGGCAAACTTTAAATACGTACACTCAATCCTCATAATGCCTGATGGTGTAGGTAGTACTGTTATGCCCGTTTTACAGAGGGAATTGAGGAACAAACAAGTGATTTGTCTACAACTAATAAGCATCAGATTCAGGATCCAACCCATGCTGCCTCATTCCAGATCAGCATTCTCTTAACGACTTTACAATACTATTTTCACTCAAATACACATTGTTCTAACATTAAACAACGCTCACACCATGACAATGTATAAAACTCACTCACTTCTGCTATGAACACTGGGGGAGTTTGGAAGAAATACAGAAAAGAAGTCTGTCTGCACATAGCAGAAAACCTGAGCAGCAGATACAGAGATGCTGGGAAAATAAAAAGACAACTGAGAAGTATTTCTGTTTGTTAAAAAATTGGAGTGTACCAAGTGTGCCATTTTCACACAAAGGTTCTAAAGCATCCATTCTGAATTTCTCTCATTAATACACTGAATTATATAGCATAATTCAGAAAGAGCAACCAATGTTAGCAAAAACCTTGCAACTCTACATCAGAATCATGTAATTTTGAGTCAGTGAAATGCAACCACCTCTGAGCTGACACACAACAGCCGTTTAGGGTGTCAGGGAAATGGCCTGAAGAAGAAGACCCCCAGGAAAACAGAATGGAAACACTGGGTAACAGAATGTTGATTTCCAAATCTTTCAAACTTGATTAGGCTGTTGCAAAAGCCAGGAAAGTACAAGATATATTTCTACTGTAAAAAGGCAACAAGAAGTTCTTTAAATTTATGATGGTAAGCCAAGTGAGTTTATATATAATTCATAATTTATAATTTGCGAAGCCTCTTCCTGTGTATCATTTCCTTTAACTCATACAATAACCTGGTGAAATAAGTCATGTTATCATCTCTATAAACTCAGCCACTACAAATATGGCCCAGAGAAGAAAACTTTCCAAGGTTATTTAGCTAGAAAGTAGTGAAGCCACACCTATATTCCTAGTCCTCTAAAACAAAGCCGCTTTCCTCATATTATGTATACATCATATGAATGTAAGACAGTACACTTAATTATTAGTATTATTATTCAGAAGTACTGTGCATTTCAGAGGCAGAAAGCCATCTTGGAAAATCAGTTAAGAAGAGGCAGAAAGTAGTGTGACACAGCAGAAAGATCAGAACTTCGCAGTCACACAGAGCCCTAGGTATGAACCCAGACTGTGACTTTGGCAAGATGTTTCAGCTCTTAAATGAACAACTTCCTCTTTTGAAAATGAAACAGTTCTACTGGGGAACTGCAGAGAAGAGTAAGTAACAGACATTTATATATACACCTAAAAGTAGCTTGCTTGTATGGTATACAATGGGGTCATTCTCATAAATTCCCTCTTCTGGAGAGCTTAGACTTGTAGGGCTTTATCTAGTATTCATACCATGGGAACAGTTGAAACATCTGTAATGTCAAGAATTTTAAGCTGATTTAAAAAGAAAAAATCTTGACCATCAACAATAACAACAGCCTCCCTGATCAACATATTAAAGCAAAAAATTTAGATGCTAATTAAACCAGCATATTAGCAACTGAGCCAGAGTTTTGGAGCCAGTTCTATCAATGGATATTTTCTCAGTCACTCAGACAAACTGTTGTGCTTATTTCAGATCCACTACACTGAGGCTCCCTTTGTGACTGTGGGTGGGTGGAATACTGCCTGCACTTCCATCTTCTGTGAAAAGCTAAACATATAGAAATTTCAGTGACCAGATTACATGTTCATCTTGACAATATATTATGCCAATTGGTGTCATGTTGACATGCTATTGATGATATTTATGATTTCTTATGCCTTGGTTTTGCTCTATGGTTTCAATAAAAAGAAAAGCAGAAAGCCTAATGAATTCAGACTCTTTTCAGATACAGTGCTGCTTCTCTTACATGAGATCAGGAAAAGGACGTATTTCTAGTTGCAGACATATGTAGTACAGACATGAGATCACAGCTTTAAGCTTAATAGAAGAACATAACAATCTACTCACTGTTTACATTTAGTCCAAAGGGCAGCTGGAAATCACAACCAACCATATGTAGTGCCTAACGAGTGGTCATGACTTTATTAATAAAGTCAAGCCTTAACAAATAAGATTCTGCAAATGGTACAGTGAGGGGCAAGAGTGTCTTACCATAGGCCCCTCTAAGTACTAGGCATAGGGCCCAGACTATTGTTGAAACTGTCCTTTGGGATTAGACGGTTCTCTCTGCCAGGATTTCATTTGCCATCTTTCATATTTCCCAGTTCTCCATGCAGTGTTTAATCAGCTGCTAGGGACTGGTTAAAAAGGACTCCTATTCTTCTTGGATCCTGACATCCTAAAAAGGGAATGAATTGTAAAATTATCTATATACTATGAAATCAAACCACACATAGAGAAATGTTTTTTTATACCATAAAGAATTATTTAGAGGAGAAAAAGAGATGCAAATAGTATCTCATTTAATCCTTTTAAGTCTATGACAGGTACAGTAATATTATTCCCAACTTATTGATAAAAAGCTGATGTTCAGAAAGACTTCCTAAGGATACTGCAAGGAAATAGCAGAACAAAGACCTACACCTGGATCTAAATCCCATGCTTTCACTTTTCAACAACTGTCATAGAGACTATATTAATTGCTAACCCATGGTCTATCATAATTATTTTCTTTCTGTACTAAGAGGAATACAAATCTACTAGGTAAATGTAGTACGCAAAATATACCCAATCAACAAAACAGACAACCAAGCAAAATATAACCAGAGACACTGAAATTAAGAATAAACTGACAGTAACCAGAGGGGAGGTGGAAGGGAATAATGGAGGGAAGGGTTGTCAGGAACATGTATAAAGGACATAAGGACAAAGCCAAAGGGGATTAGGATCGAGGGTGGGAGGTGGGGATGGGTGGGGTGGGGAGGAGAGGTGGGAGAAAAATGGAGGCAACTGTACTTGAACAACAATTAAAAAGATGAAAAAAATGAATCACTGTTTAACCCTAACTCCTTTTTATGAACATCATTGCCACAATTTATAAATCTTCTATCTGTTTCATCCTTGCCTTTCCACACTTAACAGCAATGACAGGTCTCAAATTTGTAACCCAAGTACAAAAATCACAGGATAAGTGCTCAAGTGTAAAACCATCAAAACACCTTACAAGCTTTCACCAAAGTATGTTGGCCCAATTGAGTCAGCAAAGATGAAATAATCAATAACTCCTATAAAGATGATGGCTGATATAGGTGGTGCAGAAATCAGAAGTGTGGTAGAACGAGTGGCTCATACAAGTGAAGTTTATTCAAGTGTAATAAGTAGAGAAGGGAAATCTAAATGTTCAGTCTACCTCCTCAGGCTAGATTTTAAGGTATAGTTTGGACCTTGCTGAAGCACATTTTGCTTCTCCACGTGTTCTCATTTTGGTTTTGCTTTATTTCTGAAACAGAAGCAAAATTCCTTATTTGAAGCACTTTGTATTGTCTTATTTTATTAGAATTATCACTGTCAGGTTAAACATACATTCAGTTTTCCATTTGGCCCAGCATGAGAACTATATTCAGGAAAACAAAAGCAGAGGAAAGAGCAATGTTCTAAATGCACTGTCCCTCCAACCAGATTCCTGCTAGGCTGTGATAGGCTAAGAGAGACAGCACGCTCTCCACTGAGGTCCCTAATGACGCCACTGAGAGCCCAACCCATTCACACACTTATGACATAGAATGCAACCGCATTTTTCTCCCTTGGGGCTTAGAGAAAAAAACTGGCTCTCAAACCACAAACAGTAATGTTTAACCACAGAACAAAGCAAAAGAGAAAGAATGGTGCAGTAAAGTATGAGATTTAGCTCAGCTAATTATCCAAGCAATTACAAATCACCTTGGAATACAGCTTTCAATCTCACCCCAGCTTAGACACATCTCAATATGAAAATGAGTTATTAACAAATACTAGGAGCTTACAGCCACAAAAGTGTGAATGAAAAAGTCACAATGGCCCACATTTCCAATGGACGAAACACTGATATTAGCATACAGAAAAATTGCTGTCTAGCACTTTGTGGTAACATATATATACAAACATAAAGCCTATGCACTCTGCTAGAAAGTATTAAGGATAATATAGTGTTCTTTTAACTGTCTATTGGCCACAAAATAATTCTTGAATTAACTAGCATTTCTATTATGTTTTGCAAATTATAGGAGGTAACAGAGACATACCAAAAAGGGTGCTGAAAATTAGATAATTACTAACAATTGCAAATCTCTAATTTTATTTCCCCATTATCTAAACTCATAAAAAGTTCAAATAAGAAGTAAACAGATGTGTTTTTAACAAATGATGCTCAGAAAACCAGTTATCTACAAAGCAATGGAGTTGAATCCTTACCTTACACTACACACAGAAATTAATTCAAAATGGATCAAGGACCTAAACTTAATAGCTAAAACTATAAAACCCTGAGAAGACATAGGGCACATCTTCATGACAGTGGCTCTGCACTGACTTCTTGGATATGACACAAGCGCACGAGCACCGAAAGGATGGTAGATAAATTAGACTTTATCAAACTAAAAACTTAAATGCATCAAAGGACACTGTCTGGACAGTGAAAAGACAGCCCACAGAATGGGAAAAAAAAGAATTTTCAAATCATGTATCTGATAGGGATTGAGAAAAAGAACTGCTACAACTCAACAACAAAAGAACAGACAACCAAACTCAAAAATGGGCAAACGATTTAAACAGACATTTCCTCAAAGATCTACAAATGGCCAATAAACATACATAAAGATGTTCAGCCTTATCAGTCACTGGGAAAATGCAAATCAAAACCATGATGAGATACAGCATCGCACTAGTTAGGATAGCTGTTATCTTAAAAAAAGGAAAATAACATTTTCCCCTCCTTTGGCTAATTCCTGGTACCTTGTTCAAATGTCATGTTCTTAATGAATCCTATTCTGATCATCATATTTAAAATTATTTTCTTGTACTATCAGACTTCCAATATACTATATAATTTACTTACCATGTTTACTGCTATGTATCTCTCCCATTTATAATATAAGCTCCATGAGAACTAAAGTTATCTGTTGTATTCAGTAACATATTTTGAGTGCAAGAATGGTAGTACCTGGCATATGATAAATGCTCAACAAACATTTGCTGAATGAATTATCTGACTAAATTCTTGCTTAGAGGCAGAAAATATCTTAAAAGTCTTGAAAACCAAATCATGTGTTCAATTAATGAGTTTTTATCTTTTTTAACACCAAATATTATCTTCTGCTTATCATCAACAAAGATCAAAGTATTATGGCCTTAAAATGTAAAATGTTCCACTTCACTGAACATTTCAATGGAATAAGGTCTCAAAATTTTATTCATATCTTAACATTCCAAGTACACGAGCCAGTTATTTACTTATTGTCTCTTGACTCACATCACCCTTCAATTCTCTGCTCCGTGGTTCTGGTGCACTGTATTTCCCAGGCTCCCTTGCCAGCTGGCTTCCTATTAGGTTCTGCCAATGAGAGGGACTAGTGGGAAATTAGAAGGTGAAGGAGGAGAAAAGAGACTTCCTTTTTCTAGCTCCTGACAGCATCACTCCAGCAGCAAAATACACTTATGGCTGCACCACTTTACATTCCCACCAGCAATGGCTACTTACGCACTCCCAGTACCAGCTGCCTGACCCCCACAGAGATACCGGCACCAGCTGGCCACACTCCTCTCGGGCGATTAAAACATAAGCCATGCTGTGTTTCCCTCAGAGGTCTGAGCACAAGTCACACAGAACACCGTCTCCCCAGAGGTCCAAGCCCAGTTATAAGGTTTTCCAAGTTCCTAGGTTCAAGTAAAATCCGATTTCTTCCAATTTTTTTCCACCAGCCCCATGGTTAATAGCTAGCTGCTCTCTACATTTATTAATATCTGGGTTGCTTCAGCTTCCTGTTTTGCTTTTTCAGCCTTCCAATAGCTGTGTAAAAGACTCCTTCAATTAAATCCCATCTACTTGAACTGTTTATCATGGTTTTTGTTCTGACTAGATGTGACTGTTAATAGTATAACATTCAGGCAGACAAAAGATCGACAACAATTTACATCACTCAGAATTAAACACAATACAGATTTCTTTTTCATACTGTCATAACCAAAGAATGAGAAAACAGGCCTTTCGAATACATCAGATATCAGATTGAGATCTAGAATGACTGTGCTCATATTTGTACATTCCCATGGTGTACAGCCCTGTCCTCCCCTGCCTACTCCAAATCTCCATTTGGATATCTAACATGATCTCAAATTTAACATGTCCATAACTAAGCAACTGATATTGTTCCTAAAACCCATTCCCTCAAAGCTTTTCCCATCGCATTTAATAGCAACTCTACCTTAGAGCTTCTCAGGCCAGAATCCTGGAGTCATTCTCGATTCCTTTTTCTCTCATCCTCCAAACTCAATCTGTTAGAAAGTCCTGTTAGTTCTTCATTCAAAATAGGTTCAGAATATAACTGCTTCTCACCAGCTCCACTGTTGCTCCAAGCCACCAATAACTCTCACCTGGATTATTACAATAACCTTTTATGTGCTCACTCTTCTTCCACTCTTTTGTACACCTAGAATTTATTACCAGCAACAACAAAAGTGATCCTTTTAAAACTTAAGTCAAACATCACTCCTCTGCTCAAAATATTCCAATGGCTCCCCATCATACACAGAAAAAAAGCTAAAATTCTCACAATTTTCCACAAGTTCCTGTAAGTTCTGGTGCCTGTTACTTCTCTAATTTCCTCTCCTATTATTTCTCCCTCACTTGCTTGTCTCTGGCCATGCTGGTCTCGTCCTGGTCCCTTGAACATCCAGGCACATTTCTACCTCAGAGTCTTTGCATCAGCTGCTGCTCCTGCCTCAAACAGTCCTCTCCAGGTACGTGCATAATTCCTTTGCTGTTACTCCAAGCCTTTAAGCTAATACTTTCACCTCAATGAGACCTTTCCTGACCATCTTATTTAAAACTGCACACATTTCCACACTGGGTACTCCCTATTCCCCTTCTTTGCTTTGTTCTTCTCCATAGAATTTACCCTCTAACTTACTATACGATAATTTGCTTATTTTATATTGCTTTTCTCTCTCCAATAGGCTATCAGCTCCTTACGGGCAAGAATTTCTGTTTCATTCATGGATGTGTTATCAATGTCCAGATGGTACCTGGCACAGAGTAAGTGCTCAGTAAATATCTGCTAATGAAACTCCGAACTCCAAAGCAGCAAAGAATGAATGAATATAAACACACACAAAAATACATCGTGGCATACATATGTATATATGATCTTGAATATATTCTAAAGAGTAAAACTGTATTACAAACTCTAATACTGTAGTAAATACTATACCAAAATTCTTATCCTCTTCAATCAAAGATATGTGGCTCAAAATGCACTTACAATCCGACCACATGATATATGGAGGCTCTCTAGCCCAGTGTTTAGGAGTCAGCCCACCTGGCTTACGTTATCCCTCCAGCATCCACTAGCTCTGTGACCCTAGGAAAGTTACATGACTTCTGTGCCTCGTTTTCTTCATCATAAAATAGTAATAATAATAAAACCAAGCTCATAGAAATTATGTAAAGGATTAAATTATGTAACACACTTAAAGCACTTTAGCACAGCACTGGGTCCATAGGTAATATTCAGTATGTGTTAGCTATTTTTATTATATAAGGTATCTAATGTTTGTTGGAAGACAAATAAATGCTCTAAAATTAAACATTTTTATACTGCCAGAATTTGTTTATATTTCAAGAATCATATTTTATACTTCTTTATATTTGTCATATCATTGAACAATTGATTCCAGAGTTGGCTGATCTGCCCTGGCTGGTGTAGCTCAGTGGATTGAGCGCGGGCCTGTGAACCAAGCGATCACGGTTCGATTCCCAGTCAGGGCACATGCCTGGGTTGCAGGCCAGTTCCCAGCAGGGGATGCACGAGAGGCAACCATACATTGATGTTTCTCTCCCTTTCTCCTTTCCTTCCCCTCTAAAGACAAATAAATAAAATCTTTAAAAAAAAAAGAGTTGGCTGATCTATTGATGGATTGGTGAGATATATATATACACACATGCACACACTTTTTTTACTAAAATAATAGGTTACAAAATCCAGGTTAGTCAAGATGACCAGAATAAAAATATAGAAAAAAAGGTGAGTTTATCAGTTCTGACTCCTTATTTTGTTATACTATGTATGATACTACAGTACACTAAAGCATACTAAAAATTCTTAGTAAGTTACTAAAGACTTTTTCATTGTACAATAGAGATACATGGATTTTTCTAGCAGAAAAATCATAATGACATGATGGGTGTTAACTAAATTCATTGTGGTAATCATTTCACAATACATGCAAGTGGAATCATTGTGCTTATATGCCTTAAAATTACACAGTACTGTATGTCAATTATATCTCAATAAAACTAAAATAAAGAAGTAATGATGAATTAATGACATAGGGAGAAAATGCAAAAAGAAAGAATGTAGAGAGAGAGAGCAGGGTTTAAAATTGAGGAGTCAACCAGTCAAAGCTCTGTGAGTCATGAAGGAGAACAGAGCACTAATAAAGACCTAGGTTGACAGCTGAGAGAGGGACTTTGTCGGAAAGACTTCTTCTTCAAAAGACCACTCAAAGATAAGCCCAGCTGAGTGAGAGCAAAAATAACCGACTCCAAAATAAGTGTGTAGTTAACCATTGGTCACAAGATGCTGAAATGCCTTCACAGAAGGGGAACTCCAAAAGAATTAAAACAAAAGCAAAGTAATAGAAGAATAAAATCATCATTAACTGTCTTTGAAACGTTGATAGACTAAGCCAGTAAAGATTAGTAACTTTGCCATCACCTGGCAGAAATCCAGCTGGAATACCTAAAATGGAAAGATCCTTTAAAAAAGTATTCAATTAAAGTTCTGGTATATTAAAAATGTTTCCATCTATGAGTCTGTCTCTATTTTCCTTGTTAGTTCAGTTTCTTCATTAGATTCCACATATGAGTGAAATTATATAGTATTTGCCTTTCTCTGACTGCCTTATTTCACTCAGCACAGTGTTCTCCAGGTCCATCTATACTGTTGCAAAGGGTAAAATTTTCTTCTTTTTTTACGGCCCAGTAGTATTCCATCGTGTAAATGTCCCATAGGATGGCACTTAGGGGATGGAGAGATTGAGCAAAAAAGGACAAAGGACTCATGAATATGGACAACAATGTGGTGATTGCTGGGGGACTAAATGGTAATAGAAAAAATAATAGATACAAATAAATGAATAAATAAACAAACAAATATGCTTTCATTTACTACAAACCCACACCCACCATCTTGATGACTTTTTATTGTTTTTTTCCTAATGCTATAAAAACTCGCATTAGTGAACTATGTTCAAACTTGCCACTATCATGACACAATCACTTTTTAATTCTTCACAAATGTACTGCCTCAGTGTGTAGATTTATTTATCCAGAGCAATGGGAGAGGAAAATGGCATTATGCAGATTATTATTTGCAGTAGGGTGCTAGTATGTGAGTGTGCATATCCATGAGCACCAGTGCACAAAAAATATCTTATCTTCTAACTGTAGTTATGACACAAACTACTTAAGCTTTGTGCCCCTAACATGTTCTCATCATTCAGAAGTACAATGACAGCCACAAAGGACTGTTCACAATGTGCAATTCTGCATTTCTACGAAATGTAAAGAAATAAATTCTAGATACATCCTTCAACAAAGATGTGTCCATAGCCATTCCAAGTAAATGGGCTCTTCAATTTCTGGACTATGGCTTGAAGCCTGCTCCTTTAATCCACTCCTCCTTTCATACTTTGCTCTTTTCCCTTGGGTCCAACCTCCTTCTTCAGGTTATTCCTCACTACCCAACTCCTATTAGACAGCTCTTGTCATCTCCTCTATTCACTAGAGCAGTACCTTCCTCTACTGCTTTGGAAATCATGAATCATGCAAGTAAATGATGTGGCATCACCTGAGAATTTAATTGCTGGGTTCCTATAATTTTCAGAGGTACAATCATACCTAGGCATTATCCAATTTTTATTGCAATTTGTGGTTTTATGACTTGCAAGTGATTAACTCTATAACCTTTAAGAATGAAAGTATATAACAAATAAGTTGAAAAAATCTATATTTTTCAACTTATATATCCTGTGCATTATCAAATAATAATCATGAGAAAGGAAGAAAGAGAGAGAGATAGAAAGAGAGAGAGAAAGAGAGAAAGAAAGAGAGAAAGTAAGAAAGAAGTAGAAAGGAAGAAAAGAAAAGAAAAGGGAGGGAGGGGAGTAGGGAAGGAAGAAATTTACTTATCATTACTAATGCAGCCTCTAAGCCCTTGGTATATTTTTTAAATACTCAAGGATATGTACTTTGACCCATCTTTAACTCAATACAATTACTACAGCTTCTAGGTAGATATCATCTCACAATATTACACTGCACAATAAGTACCTAAATCGTAAAACCAAACCTTTCTTTCTCTGAGCTCCCTATATGCTTGCTATGGTCTGAATGTTTATGCCTCCTCAAAACTATATGTTGAAACTGTAGCCCCCAATGGTGAAGGTATTCTCAGGTGACACCCATTGGGAGTGACTAGGTCATAGGGGTGGAGCCCTCATGAGTTGATCACTACTCTTATAAAAGAGATCCCACAGAGCTCCCTAGTCCCTTCTACCATACAACAGGAAGTCTGTGACCCAGAAAAGGGTCCTCCCCTGACTCTTTTGGAACCCTGTGCTCAGACTTTCAGCCTCCAGAATTGTGAGAAATAAACATCTACTATGTATAAGCTACCCAGTCTGTGGCAATTTGTTACAGTGACCCAAACAGACTAAGGCAGTGCTTCGTCATCATTCAGAACATCCTGGCCTGAATATGTACCTATCTGGGAACTACCTCTGATAAAATATGGAAAGTCCTACAAAGGAAACAAAAAAAATCAGAAAAACTACAAAACCTATTTAGAATAACTTCATTGTTAGGAACTCATTTTTTTAGTTCATTAGAAGCTCTATGAATTACAACATGTAAGTACTCTGAGGTATGCTATCACTAATTCACAGGTTTGTAGCTTTCTTTCCAGCCCCCTTGCATTTTTAGTGGTTGTTCAGGTAAAATGATGACAATGCATCTCAAACTAATTCTAAAAATTAACTTCTCCAGCAATACAAATGGTGGCTCAAATATCACATATAGAATAAATTTTTAAAAACCAAAAAAAAAAACAAAATTTAGTATTTTTATCTCTTCTGAATATGTCAGACTGAATAGGTCTGAATAGAAACTGAATAGGTCAGTTTCATTTACTCATTACTTTCATTATTTATTTTTCAGTTATATTTTCTATTCAATATTATCCTGTCTATTTCTCAGCTGTACAGCATAGTGGCTCAACAGTCATATACTTTCAGAGTGATTCCCCTGGTGTTTCCATTACCTACCTGGCCCGGCACATAGTCATTATGATATTATTGACTCCGTTCCCTGTGTTTGTACCATTTTCTCCTATCTAGCACTTTAAAAGACTTATTCCACAATCTCTGCTTAAATAATGTGCCATAGCTTGACTCAAATATTTTAAGTAATTAAAATTGAAAAAACAGGTGATGAGTTGGGTTTTTTTACTGTAATGCAGAAAACAAAAACAAACTAATGTGGCAAAAGAATTATTCCCCTGTCATAAATTTACCCATTCTCTGCTGTGGTAGCCTCTACTCTAGGGCAATGTTTTATTTCCTGCAATATACAAAAAATAGTAAAGTAAAATTGCTTTGTAAGGCCAGATAAACACTTTAAAAGGAATGTCCAATTTTACTGTTCTTTCTTTCATGTTCATTCTCTTTCTCACTTTCCCTCCCTCCTCTCATTTTGTACAACTCTCTTCTTTCTCTTTATTTTTATAGTTTTTGAAGCTTGCTTATTTTGTAATATTGTCTTAAGGATGAAAGTATGAAAGTCAAAGTTAATGCTACACCACGCCTATTAACAACTTTTAAGGGTGCAACTTAAAAATAAAATAAAGTGTTATCTAATTTAAAAAACGGCAAGATGGAGGCATAGGTGGAAACACTGTACCTCCTCTCACAACCGAGATTAAGGACAACAAATATTTACAAGCAATAACACAACCAGAACACAGAAAATGAAACTACAGAAGTCCAACAACCATTCAACCAGACTGGTAAGAGGGGCAGAGTTGGCAGCCAGCGGAGCAGAAATGGCAGGAAAACGTGGTGGCTGCTAGATCCAGGAGGACCACGGAGCATAGGTGCCGTGGAGCTTGCAGACCCCAGACGCGGGGAGGAGACGAGCAGAGCACGCAAGGCACGCAGGGCAGTTGGCCAACTACGAACACACATTCGTGTGCAGATAAACTAGGCAAGAGTGGGCAGTGAGACGGACCACACAGCACAGGGCCCCAGCGACAAGAAATAAAGCCTAAAAACACCAATTGAAAAGGTACCGGGAGAGGCTCCTAGCTTCACAGTAGAGGTCGTGGGGAGACCCGCACGGTCCCGGAGTGTGCATAGGCCTGCCCACCTGAGAACCAGCGCCAGGGGGGCCAGTTTGCTTGTAGGAGGCAGCAGAGGGGACGCAAATCCGAGAGAGCATAGAACAGGCACCATTGTTCCCTCTCTGACCCCGCCCCCACAGACAGCGTCACAACTTGGCGACTAGGCTGCCCTGCCCTGGTGAACACCTAAGGCTCCACCCCTCATACATAACAGGTGCCACCTGACCAAAAATGACTCAAACAGAAGAAAAGCTCAGAGCCCGAGAGCCAATACTTTTAAGCAACCAAGAGATAGCCAACGTATCAGATGCACAGTTCAAAGCACTGGTAATCAGGATGCTCACAGAATTGGTTGACTTTGGTCGCAAATTAGATGAACAAATGAAGGCTACACTAAGTGAAATGAAGGAAAATGCACAGGGAATCAGTAGTGATGGGAAGAAAACTGGGACTCGAATCAATGGAGTGGACCAGAAGGAAGAAGCAAACAACCAACAGAAAAGAATGAAGAAAAAAGAATTCAAAAAATTGGGGAGAGGCTTAGGAATCTCCAGGACATCTTTAAACATTCCAACATCTGAATTATAGGGGTACCAGAAGGGGAAGAGGAAGAGCAACAAATGGAAAAGTTATTTGAACAAATAATAAAGGAGAACTTCCCCAATCTGGCAAAGGAAATCTACTTCCAGGAAGTCCAGGAAGCTCAGAAAGTGCCAAAGAAGTTGGACCCAAGGAGGAACACACCAAGGCACATCAATTACATTAACCAAGATTAAAATGAAAGAGAGAATTCTAGAAGCAGCAAGAGATAAGGGGACAGTCACCTACAAAGGAGTTCCCATCAGACTGTCAGCTGATTTCTCAAAAGAGACCTTGCAGGCAAGAAGGGGCTGGAAAGAAGTATTCCAAGTCATGAAAGGCAAGGACCTACATCCAAGACTGCTCTATCCAGCAAAGCTTTCATTTAGAATGGAAGGGCAGA
>PVKM010005034.1:0-49502 GCA_004027735.1 Carollia perspicillata
TTCAGGTTCCCTCATATATGTAACAAGTTTTCACTTTTATGGAAGTTGGGTTAAGATATATCTTCGTTTTAAAGGAAGGCTTCCTGAAGTCAGATTGCCGTCCTGACTCTGCCTGCTCAGCAATAAAAAGCATTACCATTTAATACATGAGCACTCAGACCTGCAGAAACAGCAGAGTGGAAGACAATGCAGATCACCAACACAATGTGACCACCAGGGTATCGGTCAGTTCATCCTCTGCTCTGTTTGGAAAGATCTGTCCCACAGCTTGATGCAGACCCCGGCTCATGGGGCTGCCACATTGTGGATGAGGCATGAGAAACTCACATGGACCACCAAGTCCTGTGGAGGAAAAGGTACGGCATAGCTTCTCTCTCAAGAGGAGAAAAAAGCCACGGCCCTCACTGTGACAGACATTCATTTCTTTTCTGGGCACCTTACATGATGGTCCTCATTTACTACACACAGGTTCACTTTAGGTGGTTACCTTTTATGGAAAACAAAGGAGAGGATGCTGATAATCACATTACAGAAGAAGGATATTTGCAAATGAAAAGGGAAAAGCAGTTGAACCGGTTACACTTGTCCTTGGAAGGTTTAGCATGGATTTTAGTCAGTTACTTTGCAGTAAATGTTTGCTGCCTCAGTTCAGGTGAGGGAGTTTTAGCAAAAGCAAGTCTCATAGCAGCCTAGGTACAATGCAGGCCTTTCCACGGGAGAACCTATCCGTGGGCGTGGGTCCTGTGCATCTCCGGGTGGGAGCTGGGCCCACTCCATGCAGAATGGTCTCCCACAGCAGCTGGCTATTTAGGGACCCTAAAAGCATTGAGGAGGGCACAACTGTGTTACAATGAGATGTAGATTTTCTGGTGATAGTTTAATTAGTACTTTATATTTTCAAATCTTGCATCAAAGAGATTTACAAGAGTTCAAGGCAATGTTTGATTATAATGGCTATGAGAGGTAAAAGCAGTCATTGTTCTTAGAGAGGAAGTTAAACTGTGTAAAAACAAGAAATTTTTTCCCCCTAAATCAAACGTGAAGGCAAGGCAAGGGTTGATAACTTTTTGAAAAGTTGATTGGTCTATACAGGGGCTTTAAGTAATTTTGTAAAGGAACGTATTTATAAGGAATGTTTTTTCTTTCAGACATCATATGTTTCTTCAAAATACTTTCTCTGAAGGCTATATTAAAGCAGACACTATTTGACATGGCTCTGTATTAATTTATTTTACTACGCAGGGAGGCTTTTGGCTGGTAATCCTAAATTCAGTAACAAATTGTGTTTCAAATGCCGTTTTGAAAGGAGAACAGGTTGGGCAAGCTGCTCAAGGTAATGGCCTCTTTCGGTAGAAGAATTTAGAAAGTGAAGCTGCTTCCTCATTCATAATGTTAATGAAAGGAACATTCTAGGACTTGGTTTAAATAGATTAATGGGCTGCTATATCTTAAAACTGTTGACAGTTTGTTTTGGCACTTCAAGAAGTGCTATAGCATTCATGCACAGTAAGTTATGAGAGCTTAGTGATCATCCAATTTAGAATCTAATGGTGTGCTTGTGTCAGAGAACCTAATTTACCCAATCATGTTCCCAGCACTAAGTAAGTATGCCAGGCTTGGGAAGCTACGAAATGGCCATGCGAGGACCCAGGGGGTGAACATGGTGGTAATCAAGGCCATAAAGACATGACTACCTTTCATGTTTTAATTTGCACCAGTGCATTTGAGGTCTAAGAGCAGAAGCTGTTCTCCAACATCTGCCAGACAAATCCATGTGGGTTTTTTTTGTTTGTTTTTTTAGGACATAAAAAGTTGCAAAGCATGAGAACTTTCCCAACAGCTGGACTACAGTCTTTGCTGGATTAAGTCTCTTCCTAATTTCATATTTGCGAGTATGTATTCACAGGAGTCAAGCTCTTATGTTTTGTGACTTCAAATCTAGAAGGAATTATATTATAAAAAAAGGGTGATTCTTTAAAAATAACATCTATTGAGGTCATTATTTAATTCCAAGCCAATATCACACTACATTTGGCTTTCCCTTCCAAGAAAATGGTGTTCAAGAAATTTGCCATGGCCCTAATTCTGCAAGACTAAGACCTTTCTGTCTTCAGAGATAGATTTTGAAGGGGTCTTTTGTCATTTTTCCTTGCAAGTCAGCACAAATTCCCTTACTGATTCACTTTTTTTTTCTCTGTTGATGGTTTTGTTCTATGTAGCAACTGTATCAGATAGGATACTTGTTCAATAATTTATTCATTCAATGTCTATTCAGTATGAAATATGCACTAGACATTTCTTGAGGCCCATGCTTTCCAACGTATAAGCCACTCACCATACGCACCTATAGAACCATTGTAAAATGGTGAATCTGCATTGCAATATGTTCTAAGTGCAAAGGTCACACCCGATTTTACAGACATAGCACACAACCAAGGTAAAATATTACATTACTCTTCTTTGTATTTCTTACTATTAAATGTGTAATCAATATAAGCCTTGCTAAAAAACAATAAAAGCAAAATATTGTTTCATCTGGAAACATCTACAAAGCACAGATATTGAGGTTCCAAGTGTCTACTGGAGCTAGTCTGCCGTTGGCACAAGGGGACAACCACACGGCTCCCTCCTGGCAGAAACCACTTTATCTAAAGGCAGGATCCTATGAAAAAAGATGCTGACCTGAGTATACCTACTGCAGTGGGTTGAACGGCCGCCTCCCAAAAGATATGTCCATATGTAAATCCCTGGAACTTGTGAATATGATCTCATTTGGAATAAGGGTCTGTGTAGCTGATTAGATTAAAGATCTCAAGATGAGATCATGCTGCAATATTTAAGTGGGCTCTAAATCCAATAGACAAATGTCTTTTTAAGGGACAGAAGGGAAGAAACCAGAAACACAGAGGGTGAGGCTGCGAGGACGGAGGCAGACTGGAGTCGTGCGGCTACAAGCCGGGGGACCTCAGGGAGCCCCTGGTGGTGGCAGGAGGGAGTCTTTCTTAGAGCCTGCAGAGGCAGTGTGATCTGCAGACAGCTTGGTTCTGCATCTGATCTCCAAAATCGTGAGGGAATAAGTTTCTGTTTTTTTTAAAGCCACCATGTCTGTGCTAATTTGTTGTTGTAGTACCAGGGAACTAACACATGCACTTTTTCCCCTACTACAATTTATGGATTAAATAAATCCCTCCTTTTTACTTTGAGAAAGACCTAAAGAATTACTCCAATATAAGGTCCTTCAGGTAGAAATAAAGATATCTCTTTCTACAAAAGGATGCTCTCTTTGAAATTTACCCTGTATTTCCCAAGTGCATAGGTTATTTTACTCACATTATTTACCTATGCTCTCATGTTTAGTCTGTGACAGACCCCATTTAACCTCTTCTTAAACTCTGCTCCAAGATCAAACTAACTCTTCCACACGTTGCTCAATGTATTATTAATGTTTATTTCATTTATTTAACAAATATTTTGAGAACCATATCTATATGACTATTTATAGTATTTTTCTTGGGGTACATTGTGAATATAACAGACAAAGATCTCTACCCTCCTATGTCTTAATTTCTAGTATGATCAGAGAGATAATAAGTACTAACAATAAATAATATAGCATATTATGGATTAATAAATGTGGAGCACAGAAGAAGCAGAGCTGGGTAAGTGGACTCAGGAGGTGGGAGGCTGGTTGCAGTTAAATAAGGTGGTCAGAGTGGGCCTTGTTGACAAAATTACATTCAAGCAAAGACTTGAAGAAAGTGAGGTATTACCCAAGCAGATATCTGTGGGAAGAACATTCCAGGTGGAGGGAACAACTACAGCAAAGACTTTGGGGTGAGCATTGCCGGTGTGTGTGAAACAGAGACCAGTGTTCTGGGAGCAGCGTAAGCACAGGACGAGGTGGTAGGGAGAAAAGGTAATGGTGGGCAGCATGTAGGACCCATCAGGCCACTGTAAAGATGTGGCATTTCTTTGGGGGGAAATGAAGAGTGCTGAGCAGAGGGAAGATATATTCTGAGTTAAGTTTTAAAAAGAGTTATGTTGGCAACGTTGGTGAGAATGGGCGATGGAGGGGGCATGGGTGAAAGTAAGGATAAAGGCAGAGAAGCCTGAACGTCTAGAAGGATAGGGCCAATTTCAATGAAACAGGAGAGGCTGTAGGGAGAACAAGTTATTTTGGGGGGGGTGTTATTAATTTCCAAGTAGATTTTCTCATTATAATATAATTAGCCTGAGCTAGTGACTCCATCAGCAAGGAAATTAGCAGTGATGCATGCATAGCTCAGTCTCCGTTGGACTCTGGGGTGTTTTGGGCCCACCCCATTATGGCGATGGCAAAGGTCCAAGCTTTTTACAGTTTACTTCTCATTAGCCTGGCTCTATGAGATCCTGAGGACCTGCATATGGTCTCCTGAAATTATTGATTTCATACTTAGATTTTCTTCTAACTAACCTTCCTTCCTTTCCTCTCCCAACATGATAGATTCTCTTTTTAATTAACAATAGCTGCCTTGACATTTCTGAATAGCATTCCAAATTTCTTTCAAGAAATCCTTTCCCCTGTTATTTCCCCTATTATTGGTTATCATCATAGTGAAAGTTAGAACCTGCTTCTTCAGCCTTCCACTCACTCTCTGAGCTACAATATCCTTCTAATAAGTTCCCTTTCCTTAAGGCAGTCAAAGTTGTTTTTCAGGATTACAATGGAGAACGCTGGCAGATAGATAGATGTGGCTTTATTTAAATGAGAGAAAGGGTAACATTTACTTTTCAGCATTAGAATTCTATATTACAAAGGTTGCTGTATGTTTACTTTAGGAAGGTAATTTGTATACTAAATATATGGAAGATATATTTATATATACAGTTTTACATGCAACAAACTTAATGAACTTTAACCCAATGACATGACATTGTCTACAAATGTTATAGAAAAGTTCAATGTGATGGCCCCTGGTGAGCTCCCTAAGCTGAATTTTTTTTCTTAAACTACTTAAGCTCAATTGGGTTCATGAACTTTGTGGTCTCTACAAACATAGGTCAGGAGGGGATTTTTGCATGGAATCATGATTCAATCACTGTTGGCATTTATTCAGTCATTTCATATCCTTCAGCTTTGTCTCTGAACTGATTACTTATTTTTTTCATCTTAACTTAGGTTTATTTTTAGTGCTTTCTTCAGTCCTGTATCAAATTGTTGAATACAATAAATACAGCAACACAGTCAATAAACCCTAAGGAGAAATGCTTGTATTTTCTACTTAATTTTTGGAGCCTGAGTCCACTGATTTTTAGATTTTGAGTTTAATTCCGAGGCATTATTATTTGTGTTCTGGGTCCAAAGGACCCTGTACACTTACAAATATATTGTAAGTTTTAACAAGCAAATTATAGAAATAAGAATAAGGGGATCATGAAAAACAGCTATATTAAAAATTTAATAAGAATTTAAATAGCATTTTCATTGTCAAAATGGAATACTTTTGAAAACTTTGATGACTTAATTTTGTTGAAGAAAAGATTATTATCTTATTTCCTCCATAGTTATAAACATTTTTGTTTTTAGATTTATAAACACCAGTTGAATATTTATTTTAATGAATTTTTATTTACATATTATATTTTTCTTCCAGTTATCTTTGCATACACAGATGCATTAGTATTTTTTAAAAATATTTTATTTATTTACTTATTATTAGAGAGAGGGGAAGAGAAGGAGAAAGAGAAGGAAAAAAACATTGATCGGTTGCCCCTTGCACACCAGCAAGTGAGGTATGTGTCCAGACCAGAAATTGAATCTGAGATGTTTTTCTTTGCAGGATGACACTCAACCCACTGAGCCACACCAGTCAGGGCTACACTAGCATTTTTTCATTTATGAATCATATCAAGAAAATTTTTGTGCATGAATACCATAAATGATGAGAGAATATTCATCCTTCTAGCAAAACAGTGTAGCATAGGTTCTTGTAAATTATTGCAAGACGAAACCTTCCTTGTTGAGTGATTAACTAGATAGAATACCATATTTTCTTATTGTTGAGCATTGTTCTAAGCACTTTAGATATATTAGGTCATTTGATCATTTAACCTTTACAGCAACAATATAGAGTAGGCACTATTGCATTTTACAAAAGAGGGAACTGAGGTACATAAAGGATCAGTAACTTGTCCAAGATGACATGCCTAGTGTGTGGCAGAGCCAGATTCAAACCCGGGCCATCTTTTCTTAAACACTGTCTGTAAGAATAAATGACCTGAACGCATGTGCACACATCTTTGTGATATTTTGGAAACAACAGTATTGAAAATGGAGAGCAAGCCTTAGTAGGGGGCTGTACAGAACTTCCCAACCTGTGCATTACATATGGTTACCAGGTCTATCTGCATATCGATCCAATCAGTCCATGGGCAGGCTCCTCTACTTACCCCAGTGTGTTGTATTATTTTCTGTGTGTAATATGACATGAAAATGATTGAGAAGTACAGCGTATTTTTGGATACTATTGTTTCATGCAATGTTATTTCCTTATCACATTGATGAGGAAAAAAAATCGATCCCTGGCTGGGGCCACTGTCTGTGTGGAGCTTGCAAGTTCCTTCCATCTGTGTGGGTTTCCTCCTGCAACCCAAAGATGTGCACATGAGGTGAACTGGCATGCCTAAGTTGCCGTAGTCTGAGTGTGGGTGTGAGTGGAGTGTGCCCTGCGATGGAACCGTGTCCTGTTCAGGGTGGGGTTCTGCCTTGTGCCCTGAGCTGGCTGGCTGGGCTCTGGCCATTCCCCATTTTGAACTGGAAGAAGTGCATTTGAAAATCATTATCTTACTTATTTTTACTCACCTTTCTTAAATGTATATATGGCTCACATTCATTTCAGTATTTAATACATCAGAAGTGCTTTGGGTTTCTATTCACAAGTTTGGTGATGTTTCTGTGACCAGAAATATAGCACAAGAACTTACATCAGTTTGGCCTATGGTAACATTTGTTTTCTTATATGCTATTTAGCTTAAAGTTGCAGTTTCAAGAACCTAGCGATGGCGTTGAGGAATTACTCTGTTGCTTTGCTCTACTGATCTCAACCCCTGGCATACCATCTGGGTCTATTGGACCCTATATTAGTTTTTGAGTTTCTTTTTAGTCACTGTATTTTCAAAGATTGATATTTTGTGAATTCTGTCCCTTCTTCGATATTTTTTACAGAGCAAAGAGAAGAGCTAACAAAAACAGGGAGGGAGAGGGGCAAAAGATCAGATTCACTCATGGAGCAGGAAGAAAGGGGTGAAGGAGTGCAAAAGGAGGCAATACTTTGGACTAGTGCATTGTTTGAGTTGGTTACTCAACAAATATTTATTGATCATCTACTATTTACTGAGCCCTTGTCCAGGCTCGAAATAAGGCATTATAGAACATAGGTCCCAAACCTCATGAAATTTAGAGTGTAGCAGGAAATGACATAAAACCAGTAATTACAAGTGTGATAAATGCTACGAAAGGAGAAACATGTTTCTGGGTCTCCTTCCCTAAACCCTTGTTCTCTGCTTTTCTTTAAGCATCTGTGGACCCCAGAGTCTTCTCCTGTGGTCTCTTACGGTTTTATTCAAAGCCTCTCTGAGGGATCTCATCTACCTCCAGTGTCACATAGCCAGGGTACGAGATTATTTGCCAAGTATGTATCTCTTTCTCTATCTCTCTCTGAGATTTAGACTAGTATATTTAGCTGCCTGTTCTAACTTGGCCACTGAGGTCTAGTTGCTATTTCACCCTGACTGAGAATGAACTCTTTATTTTTGCCTCAAAAGCTGTTTCTCCTAATGTACCCCTAATGCTAATGAATGGTGAGGCCATCCACCTATTTCCCAATTGAAAAGCCTAGAAGTTTCTAAAGACAACTCAGTCTTCTTCATAACTGATAACAAAATAGTTCTATGAATTGATTGTTTCCTTTTTCTCATTGTCTTATTTTAGGCCATCATAGCTTTTTGTTTGTGTTATTGCAGTTACTTTTTGTGCTAAATTATATAATCAAGTGGTAGGGCTCCTGATTTACTGATATGTCTTCAGTTTTATTGCTATTGATCAGAGAGTATCAACTTTACTATTCCTGCTTTTTGAAATTTATCGATGTTTTCTTTGTGGTGCAACATGTAGTTAATTTTTGACAATTTACTACTAGTTTTGTAAAAAGTTCATTCTTTGGTTTTAGAATATAAAGTTGGATACCTATAAATTAAATAATAATAATGTTATCTTAATGATAATTTTGCCCACCAGATCTTCCATGGACAGAGAGAGGTAAAATAAAATTTTGACTATTAATAATTAGGCTATTCTCCTTGTATTGATTTTACTTTGCTTATGAGTATCAATGCTTACTCAAAGTTCCTTGTGATTCAAGTTGTTTCTGTGATTTCTTTGTTTTTCTTCTCTCCAGTCAACAAGGGTCAGATTCTGCAAGACTGCTTACCATGCAAAATCCATCTAACTGATGGCTTCATTCCTGGGTGACTAGAGTGTCTGTGATTTGCCTTCTTCCGGTGGAGAGAAAGCCTTTCTGACAGTCTACGCACTCCCTTGCCATTGTTGCAAATAAGGTCTTGTTAGTGTCCCCCATGGGGAGCATCCCCTGTACTGGAGAATATCACTCTGTGACCTTGTTTGAAGTGCAGCTGCAGACACCTATCTGCCTTGCAGTGTCCCTCATCATGACATTCAGTGCATCTGGGAGCCTTTGTCATGTACTGTGGTTCAACATTGTATATAGTTTGATGAAATGATGTTTCTGTTTCTCATTCCATTTGTGGTTAAGAAGAAATTTTTAAAAGAAAGGAATAGCATGTTTTCCATATTTAAAGCTTCCCAATATTGTTGCTATTGATCTGGCTTCTCTATCTACACACTTGTTTTTCTCCAGTTCAACCCCAGCATTGCTCTCAGGGTAAGCCCTCTCAGTGAAGGAGCTGACCGAGACACATGCTTGCCCTCCAGTGACTCCCTGCCACCTGCAGGTTACAGGTCAAACTCCTTAGCCTGACACCAGATATTCTCTGTGATCTGACTCTTGTAAAAATCTTCGGCCTAATTTCCTCCCTCCTTCCTTCACAATACACACACATCGTGCTGAGCTGTTTGCAGTTTCCAACTTGCCCCGTGCTCTTTTGCTCCTGTGCCTTTCTGTAGTCTATTGGCTTGGCCAGGAATAGATGCCTATACTCACAGCGTGCTGAAGCATTGTGTTCCTTGGTGTCTTTCTCATTTTGAGTTCTCATTGACAGGCCTTGACTGGGTGCTCCGATAGCATCTATGTCCAAATGCCACATTAGTCCTTAATTTATTGAATTTTTATTATGTCCCACGTCCTGTTTTAAAGTCCTCGGTGCACAGTAGAGAACAAAATAGACAATAGTCTTGCCCTCAAGGACTTGTAAAACTATAATATAGTGTAAATGTTGATTTATTGTTCTCTCTATTTAGCATATGAAACTCTTAAGGGATTGCATTTTTGAGTATCCATAATGGACCTGGTAGGTTCTCAACAGATTAGTGAATGAGCAAATCATTAGGACTTTGTAATAGTCTAGGTGAGAGGACACTGGTTCCAGATCCAAAGCAAGCAACGCGTGGGCAAATTTTCGACATTTCTGAGGTGAAAGTGTTAAGTCCCGGTGACGAGTGGTTTCAGCATAGCTCAGGTCTCTCGATTGGGCTACTGAGTGAGGAAACATGGAGCAGCCAGAAGGCTGAGGGTTAGAGTTTGGTTTTGAACTCTGTAGCACGTTCTGGAATTTCAGCTGAAGCATGATGGCACAGTGCATGCTGCACTCCAATCCCAGTGCTAGTCCGCACCCTGAAACTTCAGAGATCTGAAATCATCCAGAGATGAAAACAAGATTTTAAGGGGAAAGCTTTGGGAAAAACCTGTGTTGTAAATCTCCTCTCCTACCACTACCCAAAGTAGGTGTTTGGGAATGGGAGGTAAACTCAGTGTACAGTGAGAGGGGCTTCATTGGATGACATGGGGAACATCTATGTGTGCCCTAGAACTGGGGGATGTAGGGCCCTGGAGACTGGCATGAACCTGAGACAGCTGGAGCAGCTCACAGCTGCGTCTGGGAAGCTGCATTCCCCTCTGACTGAGAATCAAAGGTGTTCCAGGGAGCACGACATTCCAGGGAGCATGACATGTGGAACTTCTGCTGTGAATGATAGCCTTGGGTGTTTTAGGAAAAAATCCTAACCAAGGGAGCAGCTCCTTGGGCCAATGTGTGCCCAGCTGCAGTACGAGGCCAAGGGGATGGGAGCTGAGGGGAGAGAAGGGAAAGCCATAAAGAACAGGCAGTACCCATTAGGATGGGAGTTGCAATTTGTAAGACGCAACAGTGGAGTCTGAGGAACACACAAAAGTACATGTGAGAGAAAAGGCCAGCTGCAAACACCTGCCAGATGGTGAAAGATACCTTCTCCAACAACAGGTACCATCATGTTTCTAATCCTTCTTAGCCCTCCTCTTTCCCTGGCCTGGACATACTCAGCAGGGAAAGATAAGAGGGCAAGGTCTCGTTTTTCCAGGGCAAATGACCAATTGACAGCAGACCCCAGGCAGGGCAAGAGGAAGAGTTTTAAAATTCAATCAAGTTGAGTTGTGAATTTGATATTGGTCTGGGAATCCTAATTTCTGAACCCTGACTATGTGATCTGAAAAGTCTTGTGACTTGACACTTCCATCAGAGGCAGGGTGAGGACTAGCTCCACACAGGGAGAAGGTTTAAAGGGACTGGGGAACATTAACATAAAGCCGTCATATGACTGCACTCCAGGCATGCTGCCTATTACATGTACCAACTACATACATGTTTAGGAGCCATTAGTTTACAGAAGGTGACTGACATAATAGCATGAGATTGCCAACAATGAATCGTTGAATAAGATGGTAAAGGATTTTGTTCAGAGCCTTGGGCCATCGATCTCAATAGGGTAGGAAAAGGGAGAAAAAAATGTAAAGGGTGATAAGAAACTACCTTATGTTGGTTGGAAAGGCAAAGAGTGACATCATGGAAATAGGGAACCTGGAAGTCCAGGTACCATGGGGCCTGAAGCTCATTCAATTATTGATACAAAGTAGGTCCAAAGTAGATATTGATTTATAAAGAGAAAATAAATACCAACAAAGTCACAAACACTCAAAAAAAGACTGTGATGTTTTTATTAGCTATTCCTTAACACATCTATGTAATATTTTTCTTATGCTTTTTGACTACATTTTCATTTGATTGCTTCTTTTTTCTAGAAAAACAGGAAAATAATTCAATCTTCCCTTTAAGATAGTTGGTCAAAGTTTCATATTTAATATCAATTTGTTATTAAGAATTTTATTATTAGAAACTTTCATTATGTATCTTTTCAGCTTTATCACCCTTATTGGTAATGGCAAATAAATTTTTAGGAGTATTGCTAAATTTTGGAAAACTTCTATAAAATTTCTTTTAGTGTGCACGCAAAGATTTCTGGGCATTTAAAGTATTTCCATGTAGTTACTCTGGCAATTTTAAAACATGGTCACGAATTCCTTGACTCACCTCCCATTGAGAGGTGGAGTTATATCTCTCTTCCTCTTGAATCAGGTGGGTTTTTGTCTGTTTTAGTCTATAGTACAGGGTAAACGAAGCTGTGTCACTTCTGAGGCTCAGTCAGAAAGGTCGCACACTTCCTCTCTTGGATACTAGAACCTTGCAACTGGAGCCTGCGCCTCAGTGTTAGGAGTCTGACTACATAGAGGCTGCCATACTCTGAAGAAGCCCAAGGCAAGCTGGTGTACAGGCTCTTTGATTAGCAACTCCAGATGAGCCCATCCCAGGTGCTAGCCAAAAGTAAAGGAACTTCCAGATAATTCTAGCCCCCAGCCATTCGAATCATTCCAACTGAGGCTCCAGGCATGGTGTTGCAGAGATAAGCCATTCTTGCAGCATAAATTCAAGTTCCTAACCCACATTAAAAAACTGTTTCACATTAGTGAGTTTTACATCAGTGGTTTATTACACGGCAATAAATATCATGAATAAAGGCTAGTCTTAAATTGCCTGGATTAACATACTTGAAGCTGTGGTTTGCTGATGTTTCCTCATTGTAATGGCATATTTGTGAATGTTGTATTATTTTCCCTGAAATACTGAAAAAGAGTGCAGATGTACAAAGGCCATTTCAGTTTGAGGGAAGAGCATGGACAATATGCGGTCTAGCAAAGCTAAGGGAATGGTTCTGGATAGAGTGTATGAACACACGGGGTAGCAGTGATAAGCAGTGACTGGAAAAGTCATGTCAAAACCTGGAAAAGAGGAGGGAAAAGGTGCCAACTGCTAGAATGTGGTTGAGCACAAAGTATCAAAGTCTGAGGTGCTGAGCACAGACAATTTTAAGGAATCTGGAACCTGATGATAGACTATCAAACAATTGAAAGACAATATAGTGTTTTATTAAGATGTTTAGTATTAGAATCAGGCAATCCTTGATTTGACTCTTGTCTCTGCCACTTACTAGTCTGTGAAATCTTGTTAGCAATGACTTAATTATATATCAAGTTGATTGCCAACCACACGAATGTGTCCTAGCATTAACTAAATATATTTCCAACTGAACTTCTCTTTAGCTAGATTCCCAAAATGCCTATGGTTGCTCAAATGCCACCTAATATAGAGGGTGTGTGATGAGGCGGAGTCAGGGTGGGTAAAAACGGTAGTCTGAGTTAACTGAGGCTAAATACCTCACTTCCTCATGTAAGAGACACAGTCATGCATGGCATTGCTAGAACCCCTCTAAGCATGTTGATCCTCTGTGAGCAAAGGGCCTGAAAGCTTACACTTTGGTATCTACTTTGCTGGTAGACATGTGTGTTTTTAGAGTTAAAGGGTGTCAAAATTATAAAAGGAGTAAAGTAGCGTGAGAATTGAAAATCGGCAATTGGTTTTAGCAATTAAGAGTCAATTGCTGAAATAGGAATGTAGTTTTGAGAAAGAGTTGATGGGGTGTGAGAGTAAACCTCAAACTGGTGAAGTTTCAAAAGTGGAGAGTTTAGCTGAATGAAATCCTGGAAACATCCTTCTGGACCTGGGATTTAATTTTTTTTTTATTCAATGCCCATGTATAAAACTCTTCAGATGGTCCTCAAAATATCAACACATTAATAAAGTTTCTAGGCCTAAAATTGTAACCAATTTTTCAATCGATACGATTACGTAAGTGCTTGTTTAAATCTTGAGTAAAGGAGGGCGAAGCAGCTGGGCACGCCTGGTGGCAACTAACAGAAACCAGTTAGTCTCAGAAGGAAAGTGCTTTGTCTCTGGGGGCAGTTTGATGCCACCACAACACTCACTTTGGCGACTGCTGGATCCTCCGATGGAAGGGCCTGCTTTTGTCTGAACAGCAGATGACCCAGGGTCCTTGGCGGCCTCCCGAAGGCCTAGACTTTGCTACACTTTCAAACAACTTGATTATGAAGGGGAAAGGAAGGAAGGTTAAGTGCCTCAGACAGATAAAGAATGAGGGGAAAAGGAAGTTTACTTTAGAGTGGAAAAGTATTGAACCTGTTTTTGACTAAAGGGGCAGGAAAGAGGTAAAATACCAATAAGAGGAAGAGACAGGATAGGGAGGAGAAAATTAATGAAGCAAGAGAGATGGCAGAAGGCAGAATACATGACAGGTCAGAAAGCTGATACTGAAGGTATCTGTTATTTGTGTCTCTATTAATTTTCTACCTACTTGTTTTATCAGTTGTTATGTCTTCTTGATGAACTGGCTCCTTTACCATAATGAAATGTTTCTCTCTATTCCTGGTAATATTCCTTATTATGAAGTCTATTTTTCTGACGTTAATAAAGGCACTCCAGTGTTCTTATGAGAAGTGTTTACACTGTATACCCTTTTCAACTTATTCACTTTCAGACTGGGTGTATATTTCAAGTGGGTTTCTAGGAGATAGCAGGTAGCCAAGGCCTGCTTTACAAATACAGCTTGACGATTGCTGCCTTCACTTGCAGAATTGAGATTATTTACATTTAAGGCAATTATTGATATAATTTGATTTAAATAACCCTTCATTCTACTTGTTTTCTATTTGTTCCATCTGCATGTGTTTATTACTTTCTCCCTACTTTTCTAATTTTTATTATTTTATTTTTTAGTATTTCATTTATTTATTTTGTTAATTTCTATTATTTTCATATTAACTATCTCTTTCATTTTTAGAAATTGCTCTAGGATTTGTAATACACATTTTTAACTTATTGCAGTTTACCTTAAATGACACTAAATTATTTTATGTATGCTATAAAAAGCTTATAACTATGTATTTTATTTCCCCTCTTATCCCTTATGCTGCTGTTCTAATCATTTTACTTCTACACATATCACAAATAACACAATATATTTTAATTTTTTTAATTAAGTAATCAGGTAAATTTTAAACACATTTAAAAAAATAAAAAATATATATTTTTTATACTTATCCACATACTTATCTTTTCTTGTGTCCTTCATTCATTTGTGTAGATCCAAGTTTTTATCTGGTATCATTTTTCTTCTGCCAGAATAACTTCCATTAATAATTATTTCCATTATTAGTTTACTAGCAATAAATTCTCTAGAGTCTGCTTGCCGAGTGTAAGATTCCAGACTGCTTTCCCCCCTGCAGCACTTTAAAGATGGCATTCTATTATCTTCTAGCTTGCATAGTTTACAACAAGAAGTCTGCAAAAACTTCAGTTTTTGTTTCTCTTTATGTAATGTGCTTTTTTACTGCTGCTTTTAAGGTTGTCTTTTAATCATTGGTTTTCAGCAACTAGATTAATTGCTTTGCTATAATTTTCTCCGCATTTATCCTGTTTCGTAGTCATTCAGTTTTAGAAATTTTACATTTGTAGTTTTCATTAAGTTAGAAAAACCTTTAGGCATTATTTCTTCAATTATTTTTTTTTGTCCCTCTCCTTCTTTTCTGTATAATTGTGCCTCCTATTATACATAAGTTAAATCACTCGATATTATCCCTAAGGTAACTACTATAGCTCTTTTTCTTCTTATTTTTTCCAGTCTGTTTTCTCTCTAGATTTCATTTCACCAATTTCTATAGTTATGTTTCAAGTTAACTTATCATTTTCAACTTTGTATAATTTGTTTTTAATCCTATTCAATAAAATGATTGTTTTAGATACATTATTTTATATTTATAAGTTCTATTAAGATATTTTTATGTGTTGCATTTGTCTGCTTATTCTGCTAATAATTTCTTTTAACTCTTTAATTATAGTGAAAATAGCTATTTTAACTGTGTTGTTTGCTAATTCTGTCATCTCTGTTATGTTTGCTTCTGTTTCTATTGATTAATTTTTCTTTTTCTTATAGGTCATATGTCTAGAAAATTTTTTTTGCTTGTCTAGAAATTTTATTTTCCTTTTTTGGATGCTAGATATTGTAAAGCTCTCATGGTTTATTGCTTGACTTTGGTGTAGCCTTTAATGATTGTTGGACTTTGTTCTGATAGGTAGTTAGGGTGCCTTTGGATTAGGTTGAAAGGGCAAGTATAAACTTTATTCAGGGTTGGGTAAGCCCTTCTAATGAGGACTAACCTTCTGAGGGTCTCTACTTAATTCCCTGTGTATGTAACGAGGTTTCTTCACTTTGAAACTTTTTGTGATGGTTATTAGTCCTGTGTTCTCTGAGAACTGTTTATCAAATAGCTCCCTGGCTATTATTCTCTTCCCAGACTCATGGTATTTTATTCTAGGAATAACACTTGAGCCAAAATCTCAGGGAAGCCTTATGCAGATATATAGAATTTTTAAATTCCTCTTCTGTACTCTGCTCCACTAACTGTAGGCCTTATAGTTTTTCTGAAGTCTGCTGTCTCCTTAATTAAGCAAGACTGAATTAATTTGTGTAAGTAAAGTTAAATATGAAATTAGTTATGAAAATATATGTATAGCTATATGCACTGAATGGCCCAATCTTATAAATGTATACTCAGCAATTAAAATAAAATTGTCCCACAAAACACTAAAAATATTTTATCATAGAGTACTGTTTTTAATTTCTCATGTTAGGGTCAAAATATTACAACATAATATTTAGTATGGTTTTATGTGCAAACTTGTTTCTTCTTAGTAGTGCTGAATTTCAAGTAAGTAATTGCATAAAATAGAGACATTGAAGACTTTTTTTTAGAAACTTAATTTCTCACGAAAAGCATAAAAATAATAATAATAGAAAAATATTACTGTGTGGCATTTTTTTACATTTAGGTCTGTGTTTGTGTGCTTAATTATATGAGTTTGCAGTCTTTTTAGGATACTTTTGTAATTAGGGATTCTAAAGGTCTTAATCTCTTTATTCCAATATTTAAAAATAGTAAAAGATAAATTCAATTATAAATGTATTATAAAACAACTTACTCCTGATAGTCTCATGCAAAATTTGACTATTAAAGGTAGAGATTGCACTGGCTGGTGTGGCTCAGTGGATTGAGTGCCATTCTGCAAACCAAAGGGTTGCAGGTTCAATTCCCAGTTAGGGCACATGCCTGGGTTGCGGGCCAGGTCCACAGTAGGGGATGTGCAAGAGGCAACCACACATTGATGTTTCTCTCCCTCTCTTTCTCCCTCCCTTCCTGTATTTTAAAAAATAAAATAAATAAAAATCTTAAAAAAATAAAGGTAGAGATTACCCATGTTTGGTGTTATTATAAGTCATTGCTTTGTCATGTTTAGCTGATCGCTTCAGATATTATAACAATACCTAACATTAGACAGTAGTTAAACTAGAATCCAGTATTTTCAACTACACTCCCTTCCTTCAGCAAATTTAGCTTCTAAGTCAGAGGTTGCAAACTTATGTTTTGCAGATCTGAGCCAGCCTGTACATATAATTTTTCAGCCTGTACCTGGTTGGCCCATTTATAGTGTTTTTTTCTACCCCCAGAGTAATCCTGACTTGCAACAATTTTTCAGACCTGCCCACCTGAGATGGCGCATAATTTCTCCAGGTTGTCATTCTCATAATAACTCCTCATTCTATAGCCATTAATGTTCACTTAATTCATTCAGCATATATTTATTGTGGCCTGTGACCTGGCCTCTTCATTCCTTTATGTCACCTGTCTGATCACTGGTCTGGAGGGAAGGAGAGAGCTAGTGTAGGGAAGGGCAGACAATTTCAAGGGACTGAAAAGCAGGCCTTATTTACATTTATACAAGGTTTTTGTAGTTTTCATTTCAGGACCAAGCAGTTGTATTCATGTTAACTCAATGGCCATTTCCTTAAGTGATTGAGAGTGAGTAAATAGGCCAAATAAACCTGCATTCCTCAACTACAGAAAATAGAAGAGAGATTTTATCAATAAGGAAGTTGGTAAAAGGCAACCTCTTATGGAAAAAGAGACTAGAGAATGGAAAATATCTATTTCCTTTTCCTCCTCCATCAACCAGCGGAAAAAACTCTCTGCTCTTTTCATTTAAACCTTTGTCATGGAAAGACATTTGTTTAGAGAAAAACCTGCTAGTACCATAGCTGGAGATTCAGTACAGATAAACATTACTAGCAGAAAACATAGATTCCATTTTGATGACTATAAGTGGAAAATACATGAAAGGAAAGTATGTGAAAGATATAAGACCCTTTTTCACATTTGCCTTGGAAGAAGAAGAAATCAGGAAGATTCAGAAAACACTGAGTTTTCAGATTGTTCATTTCTTTCTCCATTAATCTGCTTTTTCTTTGAGTAGCGTGGATATGCTGCGTTGTAAAACATTGTGTTTGGAGAAGCAGTGTTGTAAGTTGGCCCATCTGGTGGAAGAACTTGTTCCTTTTTTCAAAAAGCCTTGCCTGTGCATTATGACATCACTCCTTATAAAGGTAGAGATAGATTATGGTGCGCATATAACATAATGAATTTCTATGAGATATAGTGACTATCCCATGAGTGGGGGAACAAGACATAATTTGGAGTTGGAGCCTAGAGTGATTTATGAAGGTCATTGTCTTACAAGTTCAGATGCTTTCCATATGGCGTCAGAGAAACCCCCTTATGTACTGTATGTATAAAACATATGTAGCAAATTAGTTTCACTTACATTTTTTCCCCTAAATATGTTTTGCTTTAAAAATGACAGTGTCTTTTGTTTATCTGGTCTGTAAAATACTACACATTTTTTTTTTCTAAGAGAGGGGTCCTTTGTTAATAATAACTGAGAGTTTTTAAATGAGACAGACTGAATCAAGTGTGAGTCCCTTTGACACTGGGTCTTGCTGTGGCTTGGGTGCCAGAGTCTTCCGTCTCATTGGATTTATGGCTTAACTTCTGTATCACGCTTAACTTGAGTGTGCTCAGCAGTGTGACCTTGTCTAGGAAAAGGAAAAATGGATTGTTCATTTTCCAGCTGTAGTGTATTATATTTCCATCTAATTGCATTTTCAAATAGATGTGAAGATGCAACTACTTCCACTTAAAAGGAAATTGCTCTACTTAAAGAAATATGGGTAATGGATTAGAAGTAATATTCAAAATTGAAAGTATTTTTTACCTAAAATAATAAGCTTTTGTTTGGCCTGGACAACAATCCCACTGATGGATTTTTTTCTCCCTCATTGTTTTTGCTGTGAAGACTTACACTGTACTTACCCTTAGACTCTAGTCAAGTATTTCAAACCTTTTAAAACTGTCTGACTTCACACAACTTTCCCCTGCTGGAATATATGGTGGACATAGTTCATTTTAACACTTCAAAGAATGGGTGCTTTTCCAAATTTAATTTTATATTGTATTTGAGAAGGTTTTAATGCATTTAAAAGTTTTAGAAACTCATTGGGATGTGACAAACCCATGGATGGAAATCATGAGCGCTTTAACCTCAGAGTAAGAGACTCCTTAAACGTTTTTGCTGGACACAATTTTTTGCATTATTGAACACATGTCTGGGTAGATGTTGGAGTTGATTTGTAGTCATTTATGGCTCTTATCAAAACTGAAATATTTGCCCTGGCTGGTGTAGCTTAGTGGATTGAGCGTGTGAACCAAATGACCGCGGTTCGATTCCCAGTCAGGGGACATGCCTGGGCTGCAGGCCAGTTCCCAGCAGGGGACACATGAGAGGCAACCATACATTGATATTTCTCTCCTTCTCTCCTTCCCTTCCCCTCCCCTCTAAAGATAAATAAATAAAATATTTAAAAAACAAACTGAAATATTCAACCAGAATTATAGAATTCTCATGGCTGTATAATCTCTAAGTCATATATGACTATAGTGTAAAAATTGTTCTTTGGTTTGAAAACCCTGGTAATGTACACTTGAAAAATATTCTCAGAAGGTAAAAGTAACACCTAGGAAGTATATGACTTTCTTTTTAGTTGGGCCAGAGCAAAGTGTCTAGAAAATCATTAACTAGAGTGAGAAAAAAATTGGGGTTTGAACATGGAGCTTTTTAGTTTTTGATCTCCAGATTTAATTTAAAATGAATATGTATATGTATATGCATATAAATTTGTGTATGCACACACATTCAAATTAAACAGTAATATTTATTAGCACTAGGTGATTTATACACATCAGCTCATCTTAGAAAGGTGGTTACAAAGTCCAATCCAATGCCGCCAAAACCTGATGTTGTACCTTAATTCCTATGACACATTCAGGATACTCTCACCAGGATGTGTACACTGCCTACTTATTTCTGGAGAAAAAAAGAGTTGTTTCAGAGAACAATTGTTTTGAAAACTAGCTTCTCACATAATGCTTTTCCTGTGGATAAAGAAGGATGCTGGTTTTTCAAACTGTTAATTTAGCTCTTTCAGAATCACCTTGATTTGCTTGCTGTAATAAAATTTTCCCTTCATGTAAGCAGGCACATTTTGATTTTAGCACAAATCTTCCTCTCTTCCTTCCTTCTTCTTCCAGCAGGCAGCTCACACAACTGTGTGCTGTCTTCATAGCAGAGTCATTTGCAGCTCCAGTAGTATGATTTGGGGCTTGAGGAAGCAGTGCAGTAGCAGGTCTTCTGAATGTCTCTCTCCTTGTTCTCTGTGTTCTAGCTGTATGTGTCACATCGCTTAGCAGATTTCCACTGGATCCTAGCTGGCTTTGGAGACTGAAAAAGAAGGTTACAACTCTGTGAAGTCTGAACATCTGCTAGAGCCATGAATGACTTTGGGGATGAGCTCATCAGCAGGTAGGTCAACTAACTCCTTGGCCCAGCTATCATCAGCCAGATTCACTACTGTTGCCCCATTGAGAATCACTGATGTGCCCCAATAGACATGAGATTGGACAGTCAGCCAGAAAGCTAATTTCCTCCTGTCTTGGGGTGGGGGTGAGGGAGAGAAAGGGAAAGGGGAAATGTGAAAAGCCATGTCTGGAGATCTGTTTGAGTTGTTTACACCATGACTTGTAAAGCCAAGCCAAACCAAACTAGCAAACAAACAACTGACAATCAAAAGTAGAGATTGACATGCCTTAACTCTGATTGCCCCAGAACAAGATTAAGTAGGTCTTGAGAGAGAGTGTCAATCCAGATTCTGTTTCTCCCTTTGACCAGGCTTTCTCAAACTACACTCACAGAGAATGCTGATGGCCCATTTAATGGGGTTGTCATTGAAAGGTAACAAAGGTGGTTTTCCCTAATTCACAAACTAATTTAAAAAAGTAGTAAAAGGAAAACAGGGGGAGACGCTGATGCCATAACCAAAGTATTCTCAATCTTACTGTTTTATTCCATAAATTTATCTTAAGTGTTTCAAATTAGGTCTACGTGTATAAACACTACTATCTGGCTGGCGGAGTTCTAGGTTGGAAATATGTAAGTGAATCATTCACAGTTCCAGTCCTTGATGATCTTCTGGTCCAAAGGGGCACAGAGACACTTTCATTTGCTGGGGAACAATAGCAGGTGAGCAATAAGAAAATGACTGTGAATGGGAAAGAATTAAAATTAGTTTTCTTAAATGTTTTTGAAGATGCAGTGGTTTACCTACATGGAGTATAAACTGTATTTGGGCTTTGGCTTCATTGCACTACAGAGTGAAAACACTTTCTGTGCTGGATTGTTGAGCGAGAGGGAGAGAGGGAAAGAGGGAGAGAGGGAGAGAGGGAGAGAGGGAGAGAGCAATGCCAGCACCTACCTGCTGATATGGGAATCTTTGCCACATCTCACCAAGGTGGTGGTACAGCATATTTTCTGGTGACAAAACAGTAATGGCTAGAAAGAAATAGGGACTCAAATGTTAATAATCCCCTAAGAATCATTACAGGTTGAGGCATAATGTGAGGCTATGGTGTTGCTGAGGAATTTGCCAACTTTCAACTAAAAAGTTCTCTAAGTAATTAACCATAGTAATTGGTTTATCACTGTTTTATCCTTATAATTACTTACATGTGAATTTCTCATGATATTGTACAATGAGTTATAAAGTGTCACAGGAGTCACTCGGTACTGCCTCCTCCATTTTGAAGTCAGGAAACGAAAGCCCTGGTCTTTCTGTTAATTAGTGACAGGCCTGGGAGAACACACATGTGTTGAGCTCGGGGATCTTTTCTCTGTCCTCCCGGTCTCCGCTGTGCTGACTGCTGGTGACCTGCTGGTTGGCCGTGTGCAGTGTGCCATGGCCACTGTGTGCAGAGCTTACACAACAGGTTTCTAGGTGGCAATAATAATCGTTATTACTGTGGTTGGCACTGTCTTTATATTCTCTTTTGCAGGAACTTATTTTCTTAATTTTTCAAACCAGTGCTGTTGTTACTGAACAGTTATTTTCCACAGTGGCCTTTGTGCTCACTTAGATTGAAAACATTAATGGTCTTTGGAGCTATGCTTGAAAACAAAACTGTGTTCATTTTTTCATTAGACTCACTCTTTCCCCCCCAACAGCTGTCTTTGTTTCTTTTAAACCTAAACTTTTAAGAGCCTGTCTCTTTTCACTTGTTGTGTGTTAATATTTTTCAGAAAAATTCATTAAATGGATCAATTTTTCCACCCCTTTCCACACTAGAAAACAAAACAAGTTAAATCATGTCAAAAGCAAGTAGTTCACAGGGATAATACAAGCAAAATACTCTTTTCTGGATATAATTTAAAAATTTGAGGGCCATATAATTTTGTGAATAATATAATTACTGGTTAAATCTACTAGGGAAGGAAAGTTTGTTAGAAACCCAAATACATTCTTGTAACTTTGAGTACCTCAGCTTTGGAGAATGTACTATAGAAGTAACCAGTGCTCCATAGACTGAAGTTTTTATACTGGGTTGTCAGCTTATGAATCAAATACTCCATTGTATAATCTAAAATATTTTATAATTTACTGCTTTTAAAATACATGATAAACTTATACCAATATATAATATGAATGCCCTCACAACGTATATTATTGTTAAATACTTAATTACCATGTTTTGGTGCATAGGATGTTCTACCCCTGGCATTTCAAAGCAGCTCATTGCCAAGATGAAGCTCCTTGTTAAGCATTTTTTGAGGGACAAACACTCATCTAGGAATTACTTCAGAAATCATCCAAGAAAACTTTAAGAAAGGAGTGCTTCTGATTCATTTGAGGCTATTTACTGTGTGTTTTCTGATATTTCCTTTTATGTAATAGTTAGTAATAAACTTAGTGGCCTTATTCGTTACAGATTCATTATTCTGATAATTTCAGGCTCATTACTCATATAGTTCTTCTAATTCTGTTTGAGGAAAATGTAAAAGAAAATGGAGAACACACAGAACAGGAAATATAGTTATTGTGAGCAGCCTTTCTCAACAGTTATTTCCAGTTTCGAAAAAGTTGCAAGACAATCCATAAAAGACTTAACTGGATGAGTTAAGCAACTTTTTGAAATTTAAGTTGCAGTTCTAACTTTCGAATTGTTGCTTCTAAAGTGACGTGGAATTCCCTTTTTCATGTTTGTTGAGGTTATGAACTTGGTAAAGTCAGGTGGGCAAGGTTTAGCACCTCCTATGTTGAAGGGCATGTCCATTCTTGAATCATCACAAGCCTACCCGGTGCCCTATGAAGACAGACAAAGGGCTGCTTTTCAGTGCGTTGTCTCTGATGAGTTCCTAAACCATTTCCCATGTGTTCTGTAATTTCCTGCATATTTTTGGAATGCTTTACTTCGGATCTGGTTAGGCAGTGTTATTTAATGAAAACAAAAGGGGATTAGGAAGAGGAGCTGCATTGTATCTTGGGTTGTGTGGCTTTGGCAGAGTAGACTAACCTGGGGTCTTGATTACCATTTCTAAGCTGCGATAATACCTTTTTAGCCCTCCACATAGGGTGATTGTAGGTTCTTTATAGGCTCTGACATACTAAAATGCAAGTTGCTATTATCATTGGTGATATAGGATTGGCAGACCTGGCTTCTTCCTTTAGTTTCTAGGAATTTTTTACTTATTTTAGCATTCCGTCTGCTCTGCTTTCATTACAATGTCAGTGGTAATCGCAGGACCTGAGTTCTGCATGTGTTCTAGAACTCCTTCATAAGGTGTTCCTTGTCTTAGTTTGTATCAGTGTAACCTTTCCTTGTTGTTAATTGATAATCCTTTAAATAGGTCTTCAACCTTTGAGGTGAAAAGTTTTACCAAGGGTCCACTGTGTAAGCCAGTTAAAGACAACTGTAATTATGTTCTCCACTGTCTTTCACTTTATGTAGAATGAAGCTCCAAGTACTTTCTGTGGCCCACGAGGCCTTTTATGATTTCCCTGGCCTCTACCTGCTATTCTGATGATCTTATGGCACTCTCCCTCTTGGTCATTCTTCTCTGGCCACACTGGCTTTTCTATTCCTCCAGTAAGACTAGTGCATTCCTGTCCAGTGCATTGGCACTTACAGGTTCTTCTGCTTGGACAGCTTTCCCCTCTTTCTCCTCCCTCTTTAGATCTTCTCAAAGATGGCAACTCATTGTTAATCTGGGCCCAATTCAACTAACCAAATTCTCAGGCAAACATTTAAAAGCCTTCAGTCTCAAGAAGGTCCCTCATCCTGCTCTTTCTCTTTCGCATGACCCCGCTGTCTTTTTTTTACCAGCTGAAATTCTTTTGTTTATTTATCTGTTCACTTATTTATTATTTGTTTTTCCTGCCATTCACTAGAATGTAATCTCCATCATAAGGGTAGGGACCTTTCTTGTCTTCCTCAAAGCTGAATTTATGGGAATCTAGAAGAGTATCTAATGTGTTGTAGCCTTTTATAGTTTCTTGTAGAATGGGTGACTTAAATATCAGTACTTCCCATTAAAAAAAGAAAAAAGTTTAAAGCAGTATCAGAGCAGCAAAGAGAAAAAAGAATTCAAGAAAATGAGGGAAGTTTAAGAAACATTTTGGACAAAATGAAGTGTAACAACTTCTGCATTATGGGAATACCAGAAGGAGAAGAGAGTAAGCAAGGGATCAAGACCCTATTTGAAAAAGTAATGACCAAAACGTCCCTAATCTGGTGAAGGAAAAAGACACACAAGTCTAGGAAGCTCCAAGAGTCCCAAACAAGATGGACCCAAAGAGGCCTACACTGAAACACATGTTAATTAAAATGACAAGGCTTAAAAACAAAGAAAGAATCTTAAAAGCTGCTAGAGAAAAGCAGATTGTTTCAACTTTCTGCACATATCTGTCCAAATTTCCCAGCACCATTTATTGAATAAACTATCTTCAGTGACTGTTATGGGCTTGTTCCTCTGTTGAATATTAAACTCTAAGGGTGTCAGTTTATTTCTGGGATCTCCATTCTGTTCCATTGATCTATGTGTCTGTTTTTATGCCAGTGCCATGCTGTTTTGATTGCTATGTGCTTATAGTATAGTTTGGTATTAGGTAGTGTGATTCCTCCAACTTTGTTCTTTTTTTTCAGAATTGCTGTTATTATGTGGGGCCATTATGGTTCCACATACATTTTTGAAATATTTGCTCCAGTTCTGTACAATATGTCTTTGGAATCTTGGATAGGAATTGCATTGAATCTATAGATTGCTTTGGGTAGTAGGGACATTGTAAGGATGTTAGTTGTTTTTATCCATGAACCCAGTATGTGCTTCCACTTATTTGTAATTTGTATCTTCTTCAGTTTCTTATAATTTTCTGAGTACAGGTCTTTCACATACTGGGTTAGGTTTATTCCTAGGTATTTTATTCTTTTTGGAGCAATTGTGAGTCAGATTGTTTTCTTATTTCCAAGTATTATGTTGAATAAGAGAGATGAAAGCGGACATCCCTGTCTCGTTCCTGATCTTAAGGGAAATGCTTGTAGTTTTTGCCCATTGAGTATGATGCCGGCAGTGGAGTTGTCATATATGGCCTTTGTGATCTTTAGGTATGTTCCCCCTAATTCCACTTTGCTGAGAGTTTTTATCATAAATTGGTACTAGATTTTATCAAGTACATTTTCTGCATCTATTGATATGATCATGTGGTTTTTATCCTTCATTTTCTTTATGTGGTGAATCACATTTATTGATTTGTGAATGTTGCACCAACCTTACATTCCTGGAATGAATCCCACTTGATTATGGTGTATGATCTTTTAGATGTATTATTGTATTCAGTTTGCTAATACTTTGTTGAGGATTTTAGTGTCTATGTTCATCAGGGATATTGGCTTATAATTTTCTTGTTTGTAGTGTTTTTCATATGGTTTTTGAATTAAGGTAATGCTGGCCTCATAAAATGAGTTTGGAAGGCTTCCATCCTCTTCAATTTTATGAGTTTGAGAAGGAGAGGTGTTAGTTCTTGCAATGCTTGGTAAATTCACCTGTGAAGCCATTCAGTGCAGGGCTTTTTTGTGTTGGGAGTTTTTTAATTACTACTTCAGTTTCACTAGGTATAATCTGTTTGTTCAGATTCTCTACTTCTGCCTGACTGAGTTTTCAAAGATTTTGTTTTTAGGAATTTATCCATTTCATCCAGGTTGTCCAGTTTGTTAGCATATAGATGTTCATAATATTTTCTTACAAACCTTTGTATTTTGGTGTCAACTGTTAGTTCTCCTCCCTTTATTTGAGCTTTTCTTCTTTATTTGAGATAGGCCTGTAACACCATGAATTTCCCTCTTAGGATTGCTTTCCCAGTATCCCACAGATTTTGAATTGTTGAGTCCTCATTTTCATTTGTTTCAAGGTATCTTTTTATTTCTTCAATGATCTTGTTGTTGACCCATTCATTGTTTAATAACATGTTATTTAGCTTCCACATCTTGCATGTTTTTCAGTGTTCTTCTTGTGATTGGTTTCTAGTTTCATAGCATTGTGGTCAGAGAAGATGCTTCACATAATTTCAATCTTCTCAAATTTATTGAGACCTTATTTGTGTCCTAACATGTGGTCTATCCTAGAAAATGTTCCATGTGTCCTTGAAAAGTATGTATATTCTGCTGCTTTGGGGTGAAATGCCCTGAAGATATCATTAAATCCATTTGATTTAATGTGTTATTTAAGGTTGCTGTCTCCTTGTTGATTTTCTGCCTGGAAGAGCTATCCATTGAAATCAATGGGGTGTTAAAATCCCTGACTATGACTGTATTTCTGTTGATTGCTTCCTTTGTGTCCATAAAGTTTTGCTTCACATATTTAGGTGCTCCACTGTTGGGTGTGTAAATGTTTACTAGGGTTATATCCTCTTGTTGGATTATTCCCTTTATCATTATCTAGTGTCTTTTACTATACCCTTGATTTTAAAGTCTATTTTGTCATACATAAGTACTGCTACTGCAGCTTCTTTCTTTTTCATTTTCATGAAATATCTTTTCCATCCCTTTACTTTTAACCTATGTGTATCTTTCGATCTGAGATGTGTCTCTTGGAGGCAGCATATATGTGGGTTTTCTTTCCTTATCCATTCAGCTACCTGGTTTTTCTTGGATGGAGCATTTAAGCCATTTACATTTAAGGTGATTGTTGATAAATATGTATTTAGGGCCATTTTATTCTTAGATTATTTTCCTCTCTTTTTTCTTTTTCTTTTTCCTCCTCTCTAAGCAACTCTTCAACATTTATTATAGTAGTGGTTCAGTGTTAACAAATTCCTTTAGTTTTTTCTTGTCTGTGAAGCTCCTTATTTCTCCTTTGATTTTAAATGGTAGCTTTGCTGAGTAAAGTAGCCTTGGTTGTAGGTCCTTTCTTTTCATCACCTTGAATATTTCATGCCACTTCCTTCTGGCCCAAAATATTTCTGTTGAGAAGTCAGATGACAATCTAATTGGTGCTCCTTTGTATGTAACTACCTGCTTTTCTCTAGTGGACTTTAGTATTCTCTCATTGTCTTAAGCCTTGTCATTTTAATTATGATGTGTCTTGGTGTAGGCCTCTTTGCATTCAACTTGTTTGGGACTCTCTGAGCTTCTTGGACTTGCATGTCATTTTTCTTCATGAGAATGGGGAAGTTTTCGGTCATTATTTCTTCAGATAGGTTCTCAATCCCTTTGCTCTCTCTCTTCTCCTTGTGGTATTTCTACAATGCTGATGTTGTTATGCTTTACATTGTCTAAAATGTTTCTTAAGCTCTCCCCATTTTTTTATTTTTTAAATTTTACTTATTTAATTTTAGAGAGAGGAAGGGAGGGAGAAAGGGAGAGAAACATCAATGTGTGATTGCCTCTTGAGTGCCCCCTACTGGGGACTTGGCCTACAAGCCAGGCATGTGCCCTGATTGGGAACAGAAACAGCAACTCTTTGGTTCACAGTCCAGCACTTAATCCACTGAGCTACAGCATCTGGGCAAGTTCTCCTCATTTTTTAAAATTGTTTTCTCTTTTTCCTGTTCTGCCTGGGTGTTTTCTTCTATCTTGTCTTCAAATCACTGATATGATCATCTGCTTCATCTAACCTATTCTTTATTTTTCCCAGTGTATTATTTATTTTCAATATTGCATTCTTTATTTGTGAATGGTCCTTTTTTATGGTTTCTATGTCTTTTTTTTCATGCTGTTGAGTATCCTTATAAACATTACTTTAAACTCTCGATGTGATAAATTGCTTGCCTCCATTCATCTAGCTCTTCTTCTGCAGAATTCTCTTGTTCTTTCATTTAGGGTATTTTTTTTCCTTTGCCTTGGCTGCCCCTCAGTATTTGTTTCTATGTATTAGGTAGATCTGCAAAGACTCTGTTGTAGGCTTTTTTCAGACACTGCTTGTGACTGGCCCTGGTCAACCTGTTTGGAGCTATCTGTTGTCATGTGATCAGCTATCAGCCATATGCTACCTCTGCTAGGTACAGAAAGAACCAGGCTGCACACCAAGGACAGCTTTTATCAGCCTTGGATTCTGAGGAGGGTCAACTGAAGTTCATAGAGTTCTCGGAGATCTTCCTTAATTGTTAAACTAATAATAATGTAGCCATAAGCTGTAATCAGCAACTCTGCTTAAGCTCCACAGGGTGGGGCAGAGGAATTCCTACAGGCTGGGCTACTGCTTCCCCTTAGGTTGATACCAGTTGGAGAGGATCGTTCTGCTTGAGAAAGATGGCTTCTGCTGTATGAGGAATGACTGAGCACAGGGATCCTGGTGGCTATTCCTTCAGCTCTCTCTCCATAGCCATCAACCCCAAACTTTCCTCAAGCCTCTCTAGCCCACTCTGGTGTGCTTCTGCCAGAGCCAAGGATAAGTAGCTGCAAATGAAATTTTGTGCATTGGCCCTTTAAGAGGCTGTCTGAGTCTCCAGCTTTCTCTTCCTGGCAGATAGAAACCCTGCTGCTTTTCACAGCTGGATGTTATCTGGGTTCCTTTCCCTACTCTAGTGTTGTAGGCTAGTGAGCTCAGCTTGGAGTTTAGACCCCACACTTCTCAGGGGGCACCCCCTGAACACTGAAATATTCCTCTGGAACTTCAGCTGCTGCCTGTGGGGGCCCACCCAGCCCTCTTGTGCTTCCTCCACATTCCCTACTAGTCTTGTGGTGGTGAAATTGTTTCTTCTGTCTGTCTGTGGTTATAAGGCTTCTCTCCAGCTAGTGTTTAGTTTGTTATTCAGGACGATTTCTCTATAATTTAGTCGTAATTCCAGATTGGTCCTGGGAGGATGTTAGTGCAACTTCTACACACTCCTCCACCATGTTGGATCTCCCACTCAGTATTGTTTATCAAAGTCATTATAAGCGACTTTATTTATGGTATTTAAAAAAAATTCAGTCTGTTTCAAGAACTCAAAGAGGTTAAAAAAAGAAATTAGTTGGTCCAAGTTATTTTTCTAAACTCAAAATTATTTCCTTTACTCTGTATTGCAGCATAAGGCAATTTGTTTAGCATATTCCATTTTCCAATATTTCAAGGGTTATAGGATTTGGTTAATGGTTAAATATTAAAACTTTCTGTGCTAATCTATTTTAATTAATAGGTTTATTTTACTTTATTTAGACTTAGACAGTTAACAGTACTACCCACCTCAAACTGTAGAACAAAGGTAGATGGTAAATACGAGATGCCAATGTTGAATGATTTCCTGATAAAAGGGACACATAGCTGGTGCCACACTTTTCCCCCACATGAGTACAGATGTTCTTTTAATATTGGCGGCTGCCAACTTTCAATCATAACAAGACAAAACAAAAGATTCAGAGACGTGCTGTCCTTGACATACTTGAATAACTCAAACCAAGAACAGCAGTTGTGTAATTAATACATTTTTCTGTGTGAGAAGAAAAAAAAAAAACTCACTTGTAAGTTTGGTAAGGGTGTGGAAGAGATGGGTGTTTCCATAAAACAAGTCTGAAGAAACGCAGGGAGGCTATTTTAGTTTTAAAAAAATTGTTAAAACAGCTTGAGTTAATTGAATCTCATGTTAGCCTTATTTATTTATTTGTTTGTTTGTTTGTTTGTTGTCTTAATGCCAATCTCTTCACAACTTAATGTTGGCTACCTTGAAATTAACTGACTCGATTGGGAAGACTGCATCCTTAATTTAATCTTTCCCCTGAGTCTCTTTATTCAGCAAAGAAATCTGATTGGGAGATTTTCTTCAAAGTCTTTTTTAAATGCTACATCTTAACCATGTCTAGGAAATGATTTTTGGTGTGGCTACTGGTAAGCAGAGCATGGAACTGACTGGAAGCAAAATTATTAGACATTTATTGAATATCTGAGGCAACTGACTTGCTCCAACAACACAACACCAGTTTAGAAAGCCTTTGACTGATCATGACAGTACAAACATTGGAACCAAAATTTTCGTAAGTAGAATGTGGCTTCTAAGATTTAAGAGGTTTCACAGGGGGCAGGCTCCTCAATACCCATTTTATTTTTATTTAATTTTTTAATTGTTGTTCAATTACAGTTGTCTTCATTTTCCCCCCATTAGTCTCCCCTGCCCTACCCACACCCACCTCTACATTCAATCATTCCCCTATCGTGTTGTCTTTGTCCTTGGGTCCACTATACATGTTCCTTGACTAGATCCTTCCTCTTCTTTTTCCTGTTATCCCTCTCCCCCTTCCCCTCTGGTCCCTGTCAGTTTGTTCTTTATTTCCATGTCTCTGGTTCTTTTTTTCTCACTTGTTTGTTTTGTTTAATCGGTTCCATTTATGAGTGAAATCATATGATATTTGTCTTTCACTGCCTGGCTTACTTCACTTAGCATAATGCTCTCCAGTTTTATTCATGCTGTCATGAAGGGCAGGAGCTCCTTCATGCTTTCTGCTGCATAGTGTTCCATTGTGTAAATGAACCACAGTTTTTTGACCCACTCATTTACTGATGGGCACCTAGGCTGTTTCCAGCACTTGGCTCTTGTAAATAGCACTGCTGTGAACATTGGGGTACACAGGTTTTTTTGAATTGGTATTTCATTTTAGATTGATATCCTCCCAGAGGCAGAACCATTGGCCCAGGAGAACAGTGGGTGAAGGAGTTGGTCACAGAGAATAGAATCAAGATGAACTCAAGAACACTTTCCATTGTAGAACAGGGGACCAACACAGTGTCTCTGCCCAGTGACAACCATATGTCTCCTATTCTTTCTCTCTCTGAATAGATATGTATTGAAGTTTGTGTGCCCTTGGTTTTGCCATTAAATATATCAAATATTGATTGTATGTGGGGAAGAGAGAAGAAAACACATCATTTTAGTCAAGTGGACATCAAACAATAAGGAATCATTTTTAGACCTGGTGTAGGAGAATGAGCATCATCTGAAACCTTACATACTATGACTGCAGGGGATTTTGGGTTGTCCTTCTGGGAAGAGGATAGGTGTGGCCTGTGTGTAGGAAGAATGGATATTTGGTGAGTAGAGAGTGGACTACAGCAGAGGTTGGAAAGATACTAATTTGCTTTCATCCTCTTGGGTACACAAGAACAGTAGATTTGTATTTAGAAGTTGGAGTAATAAGTTAGGTGACTACACATGGTGCTGACAGTGGTGTGTGGGTGGATATGCTTTATGCCAGTTCCATGCTTGGATCCTAAAAATCTTTTGTACAGTCTGCCATACCATCTTGTCTCATAAACTTGCTGATTAGATGGATGAAGGGGTGGATTCCAAGGAGACTGGCAAATAATGGAGTCATGCAGTGGAAGAGGTCAGCTGGAGAGTATGTTGCCCAAGTTGAGCAGTTGCAGTGCTAACTTATTTTCCAAATCATGGTAGTTTTAAGAGTCCAAGGGGGTGCTCTTAGTAATTATGCTGGGATAATAGGCATAGACCATGACTGTCCAGGGAAAATTGGATGTATGATGGTCCTATATATTGTAGGGGTCTCTGGTATGGACTAGACCAATTTAAAGAGTTTCTGGGGAAGAACCAGAGAAGCTGGAAGGTGCAGTTGACTGTCTTTGTTGACAGAGGGTGCTCCACTGCCACGAGAAAACTTCAGACAGGATCAGATAATGAAAATAGCTTTTCCCCTTTTACCACTAATTCCTCCTCCCCACCTCGACCATGGGGAATCTAGAAAAAAAATATTGAGTAGGAAAAAAAGTACTGAAGGGAAAGTTAGAAAAACATTTAAAAACATAGACTCTGTGTGATTTCCCAGTTGCTGTTTTCCAAAGCCCAGATCAGGTCTGTATGGTGGGAAAACAAAAACAAAGACAAGACAATTTTGAATTAGATGAAAGATTGGAGTTTTTATTGGGTTTTTAAAAATCAGAAAATGATGGTCTTTTTCATCTTAAAGTAGCTGGAAATTTTATAGGATCTACTTGAAATAACAGCAGTAATAAAAGCTAACATATATAATAATCTATATGCTTCATTCCAAATGCTATTTTAATATTTATATTAGTTCAAATATACATATTAGTTAATATATTATATTGACTAACATGTATTGATTATAATTATATTACAGATGTTTATATATAATGCATTACATATATAATATTATGTGTTTTTATGTATTATATTTATAGTTTACATATTATATATGATATAATTGGAGCTGGAGCTGAGATTGAGATTCTAGTGGTCTAGATCTCGTGAGTCTGACCTTCCTATTCTTCTGTATTTCCTCCTTTAACTGAACTGCCTCTATAGAGAACAATCAAAGACAATATTGGAGAAAAATAAAACTGCTTTCTGACTGCACTCCAATGAGTCCTATTAAATTGTTAGACCACCCGCCAGTGTGGCTCAGTTGGTTGGAGCATCGTCCCATAAACCAACAGGTTGCAGTTTGATCCTGAACAGGACAGACACCTAGGTTGCAGGTTCTGTCCCGCCATTGGGGTATATACAGGAGGCAACTGATTGATGTTTCTCTCTCACATCAGTGATATTCTGTCTCTGTCTCTCTCTGTATCCCTTTCTCTCAAAATCAATAAGTGTGTCACACTTAAGAATGCAGCGTCAGGCAAGGATCAGCAATAAGCATAAAACTGGAGAGAAAAAGCATGGTGCTAGAAATGTAGATCTGGTATAAATGCCCTCAAACTATTAAAACTGAGAGATCAAATGAGTTTAAGGGGTGGGTGAACACACGATGTGCAAGTCTGAGTCTGTTGAGACATTTCCTGTTAATCAGCATATGTCTCTATAGAATGTGTAGAGGTGACGGCAATGAGGGTGTTGTGAGAGTCAAGAGCTTGTGAGGAGAAACAAGGGGAGTTAAAGGACATTGTGCCCCTGGAGTCAAGGCTTACAAGGAGAAGAACCGCCAGTGCAAGAAAACCAAAAAGGATGCTAAATGCAACTAATCATAAATAGAGCTTTTGTTGGTTTTCTTTTTTATTTTCTAACATAAGCATATTTTGCCTTGTTAAAATCAACTTCATTCCCTTAGAATTTGATTTTCTTTAGCCTCAGGTGCAAAATGAGAGTGAAGTTCAAATGAAATGTCCTTTTCTTTTAGGTTTTTCCTCAATTCTGCAGAACATTAGGCTGGACCTTACTTAGCTGGACCACATCTTGCAATGTTAAATAATCCTAATAAATGCAGTGCTGTCTTGTTTTATCACAAATAATTTGCCTAACTTTTATAATTCATAATTGTGTGTTCCTCCAAAAAAAGGAGCAGGGTGTCTAGGTTTCCCCTGATAGGGGTAAAAGTAATTGAGAACAAATCAAGACTTTTCTTTCTCCCAGTGAAATAAATTCAATGTTACAACTGTGGGTCTGAAACTAGGTTTATGAAAGAGGGTCCTGGGTGTCTCTGCAGCTTCCTTTTTGCATTAGACGGCAGAATCCAGCTGACTCGGTCCAGATGGTTTCCAGTCTGTGCAACTGCTCCTCCCACTGTTCTCCCCCTGCTAGGCAACGGCGGGGTTTTGCTTTATGGCTTTGTTATTCACCATTTGGAAAATGGAAAGCAAAATTTTTCTTCTAAGTCCTTATAAGTACTTGTTTTAAAATTACAGACTCACTATCAACCTATCTTCTTTCCTTTTCTCTGTAGTCCAACCCTACTACTGAGAAAAAGCCTGTAGTAAAAGAAGGGAATGGAAGAATGTAGGCTATATCCATTTCTCGTTAACTTAGGAGTGTCCTGGTTTACAGGCACTGAGTCCACACTCTGAAACCTAGTTGATTTAGTGTCTGCAATCTGCTTCTCTCAGTCTCTACGCCTTAGAACACTTAGTTGGTTACTATGGTAAAACTATCTTTTGAGATAAGTGCTTATCTTTAACTATATTGAGGACACTATCTGAGAATGTAATAAACTTAATTCTTCTAGTGCCTGATTTCCTCACCCATTTTTTACATTCTCATATATATCCTCAAAACAGTGTTATCTTATATTCTTTGTGCAGGCGTCTTATTTGAGTAGTCTGAAGAAGGTATTTGAAAATGAGCCCAAGTTAGCCAGGCCTTATCACCAAGACCTGAAGAAGCGAAGGATATGGTCAATTTAACAAACTTGCTATAAGAATTCTACTAATCTTTCATTCTTAGTATTTAGATCAATTCATGCTTTTCTGCATACAGACAAAATCTATGCAGAGTCTGTAAGCCCTGAATTCTGGTTACTTGTACGGGGCTTTGTTGCCACTGGCTCCACAAAATGCCATGTTCTTAAAAAGACTCTAGAAGGAGGATTATGAGGACGACACAAACTGTATCTTGGATGTCCTTTTTGAAAATTTAATGTTTTATAATGATTTAAGTATAACCAAATCAAAGACACATGAATCACATTTCCATTGGAATACACATGGGTTTGAAAAATAAGAGAAAACAGGCTTGGCACGTTGTGGTTGGGTATTATTGAATGTAAAACATTTGGGGGAAATGTTTAGTTTTTTTGACAAGCACCAAAAAATAACCAAACTCACTCATCTGCTTTCCCTCTCCTTTGCCTCTAGCATTAGCCTGGAGTTGGAGGGTTTTTGAAGTGAGAAAATACAGGGGATTTTGTATTTCTTTGTCAGGAAATTAACCAAGACTTATTTGGCTGTTCCTCCATCTTTTTTTAATACCATATCTCCCACCACTTATAGGAATGAGTAATTCCTCACTTTAAAGAGTGATAGAGTTTTGGGACAGTATATTTACTAGCTAAGAGAATATACATATTTAACTCTGTGGAGCTCAGAGAGTGGGTTTAATAAATCCTTATTAAGTTAATTGACTGCATAGCCTTAAAAAATCCCCTGCCTTTTAGCTGTACCGTGCAATTGTTAGCTGCACTGTACCTTGCTGAATACTGACTTCTTTTTTTCTCCTTCTCACTTCCACAAATATTTATTGAGCACCTATTCTGTATAAAGTAATGTGCTAAATACTGCCAGGAATGGAATATTTGATCTTTAGGTATTTCTGGGTGGTAATAACCTTAATATAAACATGTAGTAGGTAAGTATTAGACTGGCTATTTTGAGGTTTCATTTTTCTTTTAGGCATTTGCAGATGATCATGACTAACCTATTATTTGCTCTCTTGATATTCATCAAATCTTCATTTATGTAATGTCTTTGGCAGCAATGCCTCTTTTATACTGATTCTATTGTAGGAGAAACAAAAATGTAATTAAGTCATAGATGGGAGGTCTGATTCTATCTAGTATAATGGTGTTCTAATGGTGGGTCTGCAGGCAGGAAACCTTCCCAGGGTGATGTCACAATAGGTTAGATAAGGCATTATTCTAACATCTTCTTGAACCTTAGCTTTTTAAACTCTTTATTTATAGCAACCCTCATCCCCATTACTAAGGTTCACTGAAGTTAAGTTTTTAGAAAAGTAATAAGCCATAGCAAATTAAGAAACAAGACACTATAAATAGCTTATAATAAGAAGACAATTATAGACAGCCTATTTTCCCAAATTAAGATAAGGGAGACTTATTATCACATAAACATTGGACTCTACTTGTTTTGCCATCCACTACGGTATACTTGCAGCCTAGAAAAAAATCCAGACCCTGAAGTGCAGACTTATTTGTTCAGGTTTTGTGGAGGGTATCTCAGAACTCCCCCAGTTCCCTAGGCCTTTAGGAATGAAATTCAGTCAGGTTTAAAGCCTGAGCCCACTGGGCTGAAAATTGACCTTTGATTTACTTAGTCTTAGTAAGCACACTGGGATGGGCTACTTGCACCTGGTGGGTGAGCAGACATGCAGTTGAGACTTCCAGAACAAGGGAATATCAAAATCCTATGAATATTTCCAAGAGAACTTCTTAAAGGAGCTGGCAGTCTTACCCTCTATAGCTATGTCTCTGTTTTTCTTTTTTTAATTTTAATTTTTTAAATTGAATTTACTGGGGGTGACATTGGTCAATAAAACCATACAGGTTTCAATTGGACAAGTCAGTAAAACATCATCTTGTTACTGCATTGTGCACTCATGGCCCAAAGTAAAGTCTCTTTCCATCCCCATTTACCACTCATCCCCCTCTTCCAACGTTCACCTCCCTCCAGCCCGCTGTCCTTTGGCTATCATCGCACTGCTGTCCGTACCTGTGTGTCATGCACATAATTTATGCTCCTGTTCTTGCTTTTTTCTCTTTTTAATAGATGGTCACCATTGAACAAATGTCTCTTAATATCTAGTCAACTTTGGCAATACATGAAAGATGCTGCCAAACATTTTAATGGAGAGTTGAACACTTGAAAAACTATTTGCATCCTATTCCCTGTCTTGGAACTTCGTTTCTATAATGCTCTAAGATTTTTGAGTGTGGCTAAGATATTTTGTTGGCATTTATGATCTATATTTTGATAAAAAGTGACCAACTAGATTTGGAATCTGTATCTACTATATGCTTCAAATTTCAGTTAAGCTAAGGTGACCTGATTGTTATCTATATTTTCAGGTTTTACATCCAATTCTCACTGGAAAGTTTAATCAAAAGATTCTAGATAACATATAAACTGTTTCCTTAGTACTATCTCATACAATTACCTATGCACATCTCTTTTCACTTTGTATCTTATTCATGCAAGTCCCTTTATAGCAAAAAAGAAAATGAAAGAAAAAATAAGGGTCTATGAATATTTATTCTTTGGAAAATGGTAGACTTGACAAATGACTATAGAATTGCTGAATTAAAGTTAAAACATAGATAAATTACTTATCTCTACTGAGGTTTATACCCATCACTTACCTACTATAAAATGGTTACACACTATGTTTTTAAGGCATATAATCTTCTCTCAGATATTATAGTATATCCTGTGGTCTTTATGCCTGTCTGGATTCTTATTATAGGGAAACATGTGTATCTGAAAATGCGTGCAAGCACCAACTATATGTGCAGAATGATTAACATACTGGGAAAGATGGATGTGTGCAATTTCATGTTAAAAAGTCAAGCCAGTATAGTATTGTACACTTGAAACCTATATAATTTATTAATTAATGTCAGCCCAATAAATTCAATAAAAATTAAAAAGAGAAAAGAAAAGTCAAGCCAAATTCATTGAACACATAAGTGTAGTAAATAACTCTAAAACCTAACAGTTTAATACAAAAATCATTGATTATCTCACAGCTTCTGTGGAGCAGGAATTGGCATAGCTGAGCTGGTGGGCTCTGGCTGGGTCACGAGGTCAAGTTGTTGCCTGAGCACCTGTCAGTCCACTCTGAGGATTCAGCAAGGGGATGGTCTGCTTCTAAGCCCTGGCTCTTGGTGGCCAGAAAGTATAATTCTTTAAACTTTTTCAATTAAATTTTATTTATTAAGGTCTAATTGTCATACAAAGAAACTATGTAAATTTAAGGTGTACCATATGATGATTCGATACACTTATATATTGCAAAATGATTACCACAGTAGGGTTAGTTAACATTTCATTACCTCACACAGTTATCATTTCTTTTTTTGGTGAGAACGTAAAAAAGTCTAATCTTCAGTAACTTTGAAAAATACAATACGATATTGTTAATCATAGTCACCATGCTAGACACCCAGAGTTCGTTCATTTTATAATTGGATGTTTGTATCCTTTGACTGATATCTTTCAGTTTCCCCCTCCCCCAGCCTCCGGCAATCACCGTTCTGTCCCCTGCTTCTATGAGTTCCGATCTACCACGTATCCACAGACAGACATTTAGGTCATTGCCATGTCTTGGCTATTGTGAATAATGCTGCAATGAACATGAGAGTGCAGGTATTTCTTCAAGATCCTGATTTCATCTCCTTAGGATATACACACAGAAGTAGGATTGCTGGATCTTATGGTAGTTTAATTTTTCAGTTTTTAGTGAATTTTCACATTGCTTTCCATAGTGGTTGTACAAATTTACGTTCCCATCAATAGTATACAAAGGTTCCCTTTTCTCCACATTCTCACCAACACTTATCTCCTGTCTTTTTAATAACAACCACTGTAACAGGTGTTAGGTGACATCCCATTGTCATTTTGATTTGCATTTTTGTGATGATTAGTGGTATTGAACATCTTTTCATGTATCTGTTCACCATTTGGATGCCTGTCTTGGAAATATGGCTAATCAGATCATGTCCAATTTTTAATCAGATTTCTTTTTGCCATTGAGTTGAGTTCCTCGTATTTTAGATATTAACCTCTTACCAGATATGATTCACAAATATTTTCTCCCATTCCATAGACTGTCTTTTCATTTTGTTGAGGGTTTCTTTCATTGTGCAGAAGCTTTTTTGTTTGATGTAGTGCTTGTCTGTTTTTGCTCTTGTTGCCTGTACTTTTGGTGTCATATACAAAATTTGTGGCTAAGAACAAGGTTAAGGAGCTATTTTCTTATGTTTTCTTCTGAGATTTTTATGGTTTCAGGTTTTTATGTTTAAGTCTAATCCACTTCAGGTTAATTTTTGTGAGCAGTGTAAGGTAGGAGTCTAATTTCATCTTCTGCATGTGATTATCAAGTTTTCCCAGTACATTTTTTTGAAGAGACCATTCTTTTCCTATAGCATATTCAAAAATATACTTTTTGTCATAAATTGCTGGTAGGTGTGAGTTTATTTTGGGGCTCTGAATTCTGTTCTGTTGGTCCATGTGTCTATTTTTATGCCAGTAAGATACTATTTGATTACTGTAGTCTGTAGTATAGTGTGAAATCAGGAAGCGTGATACACCCAGCTTTGTCCTTCTTGCTTTGTCTATTCAGGGTCTTTTGTGGTTCTATATAAATGTTAGCATTTTTTCTATTTCTGTGAAAAACGCCATTGGAATTTTGATAGGGATTGCATTGACTCTAGATGGTTTGGTGTAGAATGGACATTTAACAATATTATGAGTTCTGATCCATAGACAGAGGATATTTCTACATTTATTTGTGTCTTTTTCCATTTATTTCATCAATGTAATGTAGTTTTCAGTGTAGATTTTTCATCTCTTTGGTTAAATTTGTTCTTAAGTGTGTTATTGTTTTTGATACTGTTATGAATGGGATTGCTTTCTTTTTTTCCAGATATTTCTTTGTTAGTATATGGAAATGTAACTGATTTCTGTATATTAATTTTGTATCCTAAAATTTTACCCAATTGATCAATTAATATTAATAGTCTTTTGTTGGTGTCTTTAGGATTTTCTATAAATAAAATTATGTCATCTGCTAATGAAGTAATTTTATTTCTTCCTTTTGATTTGGTTGCTTTCCTCTGTTGGCCTCACCATGGGCTGCTCGAGTGTCCTATGGCATGGCAGCTGCTTCCCCCCAAGGAAGTGAACTGAAAGAGAAAGGGAAAAAGAGAAAGGAGAGAGAGAGACAGAGAGGTAGACAGAGAGAGAGACAGAGAGACAGAGTGAGAGAGAAAGCTCAAGATGAAAGTTTCAGTTTTTCACACTGTAGTCCAGGAAGTGACATGCCCTCACTTCTGCTAGATAATACTGTTCACACAGACCAACCCTGGTGCAATGTGGGAGTCTCTCCACTGGGGTGCGAACATCACTGTGGGGCTCCTTTGGGGCTGGGCTGCACAGCCTGTTCGTGAGCCAAAACTAACGGGGTATTCTGTGGCTTTTTCACTATAGCCATGCAATCGTCAATGATTGTTTTTCTTTTTCATCTGTTTTCTAGGTCATTAGTATTTTACAAGCAGTACAGGTTTTTTATTCTTTTCTTCATTGGTCACAAATAAACATTTCTAATTTCTTTTACTCTTCCATTTCAAAACTTCCTCATGATATTTTTCTGTAACTTACCAGCAGATGGAGCATGAAAACCTACTTAAACCTACTAAAACCTATTTTAGTAACTAGTTTCTTAGGTCACGTGTTTTACCATCTTACAGCTATGGGAGAGTCCTCAGCATGGGTTTCATCTCTCATCCCACAGATTTAAAAACAGTGGTCAGTCAGTACCAGGATCCAGATCTTTGGACTTCTTCCTGCATTTCCCCATATACCACCTGCCTCAGTTGGCATGACTTGAAACTGCCTCCCAAGAGCATTGAACTCAGTTTCCTTTAATTATTCATTCAGTTCTTATTGTGTTGAATTCATTTCAACACATTCATTGTGTTTTATTCAAAGATGAATAAAACAATCTCTTTCCCTTAAAATATTAGCATTTGGTTGAAAGAATTGAAAAGTAACTAATAAATTCAATGCAATGCACTAAGGAGCATGATGATGCCTTAGGGTTTAGGGCTGTGGTAGTTGAGGCCATGTCATGAGTGTTCAGATAAGAAGACTGTGGGAAGTAGCTTAAAGAATCAGAAGGGATTATCTAAGTAGAGTTTGGGTGAGAGGAGGGTGCTCCTGGAAGAGGGCAAGCATAAGGAAAGATAGAAAGGACAGAATTAGCCTGTTGTCTATGGGAAATCAGGTAGTTTCATATTTCTGATGTCAAAAGAAAAATTAAGATTAGAGTCACTCAAGTTCACTGAGTACTGAGTGTACTATCATAATTAGTAGGACAGCCTGGTAATCACCTGCTAGTGACTTGGAGACTTCTTTGTTAGGCAGTCATTCAGTCAGCAGATAGTTTTTGAAAACATACTATGTGCCAAGCGCTGTTCTAGGTGCTGGGAATATAGCAATGAATAACAAAGATCAAATTCCTGCCTTACATGGAACTTACATAATAAATGAGAAATTGTAGGTGAAGAGAGGATGATAAGTGCTTTGAAGAAAAATAAAGCAAGGTAAGGGAGGAGAGAGTGCAGTACTGGGCGATGTATAATTCTAACTGGAGTCATTAATTAGAGTAAGCCTTATTCAGAAGCAGAGACCTCAAAGGTGAGTTGTGGTTTAATAGGCTGATTGAGAAGATTATAGAAATCTTTTGAATTTTGAAGATGACAAAACAATGATCACATGTGGAGCATAAAGAAGGCCTACAAATGTGAAGTTTCACAAGAGACACATGTATCATTTATTCAATGTAGCTTACGTACACCTGTGTCTTACCTGTACACACTCTAAAGAGGGTGAGCTTGCCAATACACTGATGGCCACAGGAGGCCAAAAATCTGATGGTCCATGTATCCTGAAGTTCATTTTAATGCTACCAAGGTTGTGAAATAGGTGCTTCGGAATTCCATGCCCATGTTTACTTATTGCTTTATTGCCTATTAGTTTAGTTTATTCAGTTAACACTTGTGAACTTTGGTGAACTCGTAGCACTTACTGCACTGGGTGTTCCTATGTCCATTGCATAGGAACAACAAATGGACTGGCTGTATTGTGATATATTTTATAGCAGATGACAAAAAATTTTAAGACTTTTACCTCCTTTGCCTATGAAGATTGCATATCATATTACAGATAAAAATATAGAGAAGAATGTCCTCTTAAACTTTGGCCTGTTTGTTTCATATGTATATTACCAGAAATATTTTATTATAAAAATTTATTGAGATACATAAACATATTAATAATTAGCACTCAACTCTATTTTCTCATTGTCTGTGGAAAAGACGAAAATACACTATTCATTCCTCTGAGGAGCTCACAATATAGGGCACATCAGGAAATCATTGTAATAAAGTTTCACATATTCTCTTTAATGTTAAATTACATTTAAGTTTCTGTCCCCCTCAAATCTCCATGAAGGGCCGAGACTGTGTGTTTTATTCATTCATTATTGTGCTTCTAGTTCTTGCTAAGTGTCTGGCACAAATATTTAATGAATGAATAGTAGACTGTCATCTGAATTGTTTTCTTTGTTGATTATCTATATGAAAAAAACCTACATAAATCAGTCTAGGGTTGTTTAGGTAAACCACTGCATGATGTTCTATGTATGCTTAATCAAAGATGATGTCACTGATAATTGTTGCACTTACTCCAATGCTGTGTTGCTACAATCACTGTATTTGGGGCAGGCTAGGACTGTTAATTACTTTATACCCAAGTGGAAAATCATTAAAAGGCATATCTCTACTGAGGTGAAGGAGGGTAGAGGGGATTGAAAAGCTGACTTTCAGGCTCCCTCTTGTCTTATGATTTATGTCTCTAACTGCCAATCTCCCTCACTATGTAAACACATGGTTCTTCCATGTTGAGAAATCAAGTTAATTTTATTTGTGTGTTTTATAGCGTAATATCCCCTTAGGACACTATATTGTACTGACACCACAGGATAAATTTGGACAGACTTAGAAAAGAGTGTGATTTTTTATGGGCTCTGTGAAATATGCTGCTGATGTGGCAAGATGAAAAACTGATTTTATTTTTTATTTTTTTGCACCAGAAACACTGTCCCTACATTGAAATGGCAAAAAGAGAAAAAGTTTAATTCATCACCTCCATCAGTTCCTTTCTGATTCTATATATACCACAACGTGAGAGTCACAAAGGGCTTCAGAGTCAAATGTAACATTTTTTCAATGAACTCTTAACTCCCTGACCTGTACTTGAACACGCATTTTGATTTTTAATGTGTTCTTATAGAGGTATTATTGTTTAAAGTGGAACTGGGGCAGCTCCTTTGGGTCCCCATTGAACATGCATTTTTATTTTAATGTGTTCTTTTGGGGGTACTGTTGTTTCAAGTGGAACTTAATTCCTCCATTGGGTCCCAGGCACCTGTATCATACCTGAGTTGCCCTTGTTTCATAAAACCAGGCTCTGCCTTATTTTATACTCTCTCATCTGCTCCTTTTCACTTTCTTGAATTGGACAATCCTCCCACTAAACCCAAGCTGATGGTTGGGTACCAGCTCCCTTCTTAGCTTCTGTTGATTCTTTGTCCTTAAGGATGGACCCTGTTGCTAGCCTCCAACAATTAGCAGGGGAACAAAAGAGAGGACTTTGTAAAATATCCGGACAAACTCTCTAGGACGAGTAAAACTGTTGTAGAGTAGAAAGAACATGGATTTTGCAGTCATACAGACCTGGTTTATATTTCAGAATGCCATTTACTACCTTGTGATCTTTTGGCAAATTTCTTGATCTCTTTAAAATTTAGTATTCTAATTTGTGAAATAGGTACTAAGGAAATAAACTGTAGCTGTTGTTAATTTCTACCATATAACACTGCTTCTGCAGCTCTGTTTGTTCCCCATTCTTCCCCACGGCGAAAGGCATCTTACTTCTTCTTGCCAGCACACACTGCAGGTTCCAGCCCACCTCACCCCTGTGCCAGCCATGCCTAGACACTTGAAGTTTCCTACGAAAAACAAGCTCCATGCCGACCAAAGAGATAGTTGAAAGCTATGCTCTGTTGATTCTTTGTAGGTCCTCTGCTAGATTTACTTTAGATTTGGCCGATTTTCACCAGATCTTATGCACACAAGCATGTTCTCTTCTTTTTTTAAAATTTATTTTATGGATTATGCCATTACAATTGTCCCATCCCCCCCTTCATTCCCCTCCACCCTGCACCCACACTCCCCACCTTTAGTTCATGTCCATGTGTCATAAGTTCTTTAGCTTCTACATTTCCCACACTACTCTTGCCTTCCCCTGTCTATTTTCTCCCCACCATCTATGCTACTTATTCTCTGTACCTTCTCCCCACCTCTCCTCCTTCTACTCCCCTGTTGCTAACCTTCCATGTGACCTCCATTTCTGTGGCTCCGCTCCTAGGTGTCTGCTTAGTCTGCTTTTGTTTTAGGTGTGATTGTTAATAACTGTGAGTTTGTTGTTCTTTCACTGTTCATCTTTTTTATCTTCTTTTTCTTAGGTAAGTCCCTTTAATGTTTCATATAAGGGCTTGGTGAGGATGAATTCCTTGAACTTGGCCTTATCTGAGAAGAGCTTTATCTGCCCTTCCATTCTAAATGAAAGCTTTGCTGGATAGAGCAGTCTTGGATGTAGGTCCTTGCATTTCATGACTTGGAATACTTCTTTCCAGCCCCTTCTTGCCTGTAAGGTTTCTTTTGGGAACTCCTTTGTAGGTAACTGTCCCCTTATCTCTTGCTGCCCCTAGAATTTTCTCCTTCATTTTAATCTTGGCTAATGTAATTATGATGTAGCTTGGTGTGTTCCTCCTTAGGTCCACTTTGTTGGGACTCTCTGAGCTTCCTGGACTTCCTGGAAGTCTATTTCCTTTGCCAGATTGGAGAAGTTCTCCTTTATTATTTGTTCAAATAAGTTTTCCGCTTGTTGCTCTTCCTCTTCCCCTTCTGGTACCCCTATAATTTGGATGTTGGAACATTTGAAGATATGCTGGAGGTTCATAAGCCTCTCCTCATTTTTTAAAAGTCTTGTTTCTTCATTCTTTTCTGTTTGGTTGTTTCTTCTTCCTTCTGGGTCCACTCCATTGATTTGAGTCCCAGTTTTCTTTCCATCACTATTGGTTCCTTGTGCATTTTCCTTCATTTCACTTAGTGTAGCCTTCATTTTTTCATCTAATTTGCGACCAGCTCTGTGAGCTTTCTGATCACCAGTGTTTTGAACTGTGAATCTGATAGGTTGGTTATCTCTTGGTCACTTAAAAGTATTGGCTCTGGGGCTTTGATTTGTTGTTCTGCTTGAGATATAATTTTTTGGTCTGGCCGTGCCTGTTAGTAGTGAGGAGCTGAGCCTTAGGTGGTCACCTGGGCAGGGCAACCCAGTTGCTGGGTTGTGACTCTGTCTGTGGGGCGGGGTCAGAGAGGGATCAGTGGCACTCAGTCCACTCTCTCTTGGATTTCAGTCCCCTCTGCCACTTCCCACAAGCAAATTGGGCCCTTCTGGTGCTGGTTCCCAGGTGGGTGGGCTTGTGTACATTCTAGGACCCTGTGGGTCTCTGCAACGACCTCTCCTGTGAGGCTGGGAGTCTCCCCCAGCACCTTTTCAATCGGTGTTTTTAGTCTTTATTTCCTGTCACTGGGGCCCTGGGTTGTGGGGTCCGTCTCACTGCCCGTTCTTGCCTAGTTTATCTGTGTGTGAATGTGTGACTGCAGTCGGCCAACCACCCTGCATGCTCTGCTCGTTTCCTCCCCGTGTCTGGGGTCTGCTAGCCTTGTGCCACCTGCATTCCCGGGTCTGGCAGCCACTGCCTTTTCCTGCTGACTGCCGACTCCGCCCCTCTTACTGGTCTGGTTGAATGGTTGTCAGACTTCCGTAGTTCAATTTTCTGTCTGCTCTGGTTGTGTTTTTGTTTCTAAATCTCCCTTGCCCTTAATTTTGGTTGTGTGAGGAGGCACAGTGTTCCACCTATGCCTCCATCTTGGCTGGAAGTCCAAGCATGTTCTAATTTACGTGTCTAACTTATATTTCTCATTCTTTCTATTATACATCCTTTGGAACCCTAGTTAACAGCTTTAATGGATGGTTGCAAGGCAATAATACTCTGTAATTTTCCACTCTTTCTAAATAGTGTGCTAGTTACTTTACAATTTCCCTTCTATATGATTAGCAGTGTGTGTGTGTGTGTGTGTGTGTGTGTGTGTGTTTACTTAAGGACTAATGTATTATACAAACTGTCAAAATTTGGGGGACAAAAACCAAATAAAATCTACAATTTTGTAAGTGAAGCCAACCCATTTTGATGCTTTACAACATTTTGGATGTTGTTTGAATTGCATAGGGGAAGACAAAAGACTTTTGGGAGTGTTTATGTTATTCCGGCTCCAGAGCTATATTCCCGTGAATGTGCTGGATGCCCTGCTGCCTGGGAGTGGTGCAGAGGGAGGATGCAAAATGCAAATGCACTAATCAGATCAATGCAAATCAAAATAATACATTCCTTTCTGGGGTCTGGGAAACAGCTGTGTAAAAGAGCGATGCTTTTTATTTTCATAGGTTTGGGTGAGCCTCTTTAACAAATTCTGTCTCCTTGATTTTGTGATTCTAGTTCTATTGTGCTTTATTTTTCCCTTTTGGTTTTCTGGGACTACATATGGTGAAAGTTGGCACTTTAGGAATAAGTGGCCAGCTTTATTTTCTTCTCTTTGTGGCCATTTGGATTTGGAACTTTTGTTTCCAATAACTTAGCTACAAAGCCGTATGAGTAGAACTTTTGTGAGGTTTTCTGTGTGATCAAAGTGGGTGTTGGTAACGTGGCAACTGTCTCAAAGGTTTTGTTAGGAAAGTGTGGATCATCATCTTTGGAGAGAAATAATTTCTGTTTCTAAGAGATTCAACACAGTAGTTTAGTTTACCACAGTTGAAGCCATCATTTCAATGTTTTAATCAGGTCAATGGTTCTGGCCACTTGTTTTATGTGGAAGAAATATTAGTACCAGTATAAAATAAAAAATAGCAGTCAGATGGATACTCGCACTTTCCTAAAATTCTACTAGACCCCGCAGAGAGGAGGAAATGTTGGTAGTTGTAGTCAAAAGTATTCAGAAGTCTGTTGACTTATCATAAGGTAAGGGGAAAGCAAGAGGAGAGAAAAAGGAGAAATAACCTTGTAAATAAGGTGCACCAAAAGTGTTTAACTTTTTCTCAAAGTAATAAAAAAGAAGGGGTTCAGGCAGTATGAAAGGATTTTAATGACAAGGTACAAGTGGTAAAACTGTATATTCTCTAATACTGAATTTTAGAAATAAAATTGTGTGGTATCATTCATTGTGAAGAGGAGTGATCTTTGGGGAATATAGGTCCAAACCACTCAGTTTCATCCTGGAAAACAATATTAATAAAGTAAATGTTTTTGGCACATACCTTATTTTCTCATTTCCTGGGAGTGGGTAAATTATGAGAGTGGAGGTCATTCTTTTTAAATTTATTTTTTAATTACAGTTGACATTAAATATATATTAATCTCAGATATACAATGTAGTGATTGAATATTTATTTAAATTATGAAGTGAGCATCCCAATAAATGTAGTACCTATCTCACACTATACAGAGTTACAATATTATTAACTGTATTCTCTACACTGTATCTCACATTTATGACTAGCAATTGATACTCTTGATCCCTTTCACCTTTGTACCCATCCCTCGACCCCCCTCCCATCTGGCGACCATTAGTTTGTTGTCTGTATATGCATATATGAGTTTGTTTCAGTTTTATTTATTCATTTATTTTGTTTTTAAGATTCCACATGAGAGTGGAATCATACGGTATTTGTCTTTCTCTGACTTATTTCGCTTAGCATGATATCCTATCATTGTTGTCACAAATAGCAAGATTTTCTCTTTTTTTATAACTAATTTTCCATTGTATGAATACACCACCTGTTCTTTAGCCATTTTTCTATTGACAGACATTCTGGCTGCTTCCATATTTTGGCTATTATAAGTAATGCTGCAATGACCATAGGGGTGCATGTCTCTTTTCAAATTAGCATTTTGGGTTTCTTCAGCTGGATACCCAGCAGTAGAATTGCTGGGTCATATGATAGTTCTGTTTTTAAGTTTTTGAAGAACCACCACACTGGTTTTCATGGTGGCTGCACCAACTTACAATTCCACCAGCAGTGCATGAGGTTTCCCTTTCTCCACATACTTGCTGATGCTTGTTGTTTGTGATTTATTGATGACGGCCATTCTGACAGGTGTGAGGTGACATTTCATTGTGGTTTTGATTTGCATCTCTCTGATGACTAGGGATATTGAGCATCTTTTCATGTCTTTCTTGGCCACTTATATCCTATTTGGAGAAATGTCTATTCATGCCCTCTCTCTATTTTTTAATCAGATTGCTTGTTTTGTTTTTGATGTTGAGTTGTGTGAGTTCTTTATATATTTTAAATATAATTTTCCTATTGGATATATGTTTTGCAAATATCTTCTCCCATTCAATAGGTTACTTTTTTGTTTTATTATGGTTTCAAAACCTTTTGAGTTTGATGAAGTTCCACTTGTTTATTTTTTCTTTTGTTGTCTTTGTCCTAGGAAACCTATTAAAAATACTGCGAAGACCAACTGCCTGTGTTTTCTTCTAGGAGTTTATTGTTTCAGGTCTTACATTTAAATCTCTAGTCCATTTTGAGTTTATTTTTGTATGTGGTATAAGAAAGTAGTCTAATTTCATTTTTTTTCATGTGTCTGTCCAGTTTTCCCAACATGATTAATTGAGGAGACTACCTTTATACCATTGTATATTCTTACCTGAGTGGAGGACTTTCTTGCTGAAACTCTGGAGGAATCCTCTTTGTGTAATGGTTGCTAGAGGTAGGAGAACAGATAAAAGTGCCAGATGTAGTTTCCAGAGATCAGATGCATACAGATAATTCATTACATTTAAATAAATGTACACTGACCCCAATACATTTATCTCCTCATGTACATTTCTATGCACTTCTCTGCCTGTCACATGGATAAAGGCCCAGAGAGCTGTACTCACAACAAATGTAGTCAGTACCTCTCAGAGACAGATTCCTAAGAGACCAAAAGAAGAAATGAGTATACATTGAACAACATTAGTTCATGAAAGAAGAAATGAGATACAAGACTAAAAATTAATACTTTTGGAATTCCAAGTCCTGTTGAGTATAATTTTTCAACCTCTTCCAATGCAATCCACTTCTCTCTATACCTGGTGCCACTATTATAGTTCAGGCCAATATAAATTTCTCTCTAAATTACTTTGACAGTTTCTAATTAAATTCACTCATATTTGGCCTCTTCCTTTCCCCAGTCCAATATCTGCACTGTAGCTATTATCCTTTGGCTTCAGACCTTTCGGTGGCTCTGCACTCTCTGCTGGACAAAGTCAAATCGCCTATGCAGCCAACAAGGCTGTCAGGACCTTTGCTGATGTGCTGGCTCTACCTGACTGGTTTCCTAGACACTCTTACTGCTTTGATCTCCAGCCTTGCTCTCTGATACATCAGATCTTTTACCATTTATGGTGTTTCTCCTTAGAGTGACTTTTTATCTTCTTATTTTCCCTTATCTCACCCCTTCCCCCAAAGTAGTTCTTACATATTAATAAACAAAACAATCAATGCCAAACAAAACAAAAACAGAATTCTATGGCTAGAGGACTGGTGATGAGAGACTTCTTTCAAGGGCATTATCAGGGTTATGGAGCTATCATTAGCTGTTTGTCTTAGTTTAGGCAGAAGGTTCCCTCACGCAAACATTAAATACTATTTACTTGATCTTGGTAGAAGAAAAGTGTAGAGCAACTCAGCTGGAAAGGAAGGATCGACTACTAGATTCTTTAGATCCTCTGTAGTACTTCCTTTCACTTCAGCTTGCTGAGTTTGGTTGCACCTCAGTGTATCCTGGCTTAAACACACTCATAGTTGAGCTTTAGCAATGGGTATAAACACTGTCTACAGCTTTCGTAAGTCCACTAGGAAGGCCATGTAATATGTAGAATAAATGGCATAGACATTTCCCATGATCACATTTAAAAACAACTTAT